>JAPYZP010000948.1:0-19433 GCA_030522985.1 Torymus sinensis | reverse complement strand
TTACTGAAGGTATACTAAAATAGGTTCATAATGTAAGTCTGTCCCCCCATTTCTAGAGAGTATAGTAATTATTACACGAACATTTCTCTCCGTGTACTAAAACGAAGAATTTACGAGCAAACGTTTTAAATTAATCATTGTGTAAAATGCCACATCAGATATAAGTGTTTAACTCAATACTGGAATGACAAACAAAATACTATTATATAAATATTACAGTATTTACATTTATAACCGAATGCATAGATTTTAAAGAGCAAAAGTATTGATCACGAACAATTAATGCAATTACTATTTCCAGAAACAACAACTGTGCAGATAATCGTTTGAACATACTTCAACTAGTTATGGTTATAGTTCGCTATAGATTACCCGATTAGAGATGCGTATCTCTAAAAACCAACAGCGTGCTCATATAATATCCACAATAACTTGGAGAACATACACACGCGTATTGCTTAAATTCTACTGTTTCTCCCATCTTAAAGCCCAGCAGAAATCATTTCCTTTCAAAATTACGCGACTGCCGACGAATAATACCCCCATATGTACACGTTCTCGCGCACGAGCAAGTGAATTGCACATACTTTACGCACTCACACTTCTGCACACCACCCGTATCTGTACATACATGCGTGCACGTGAGCTTTGTGCGAAGCGCGACGACGGCGTCGCATATATATATAGGAACAAAGTCGCGCTGCCAACCGAACGAGAAGCGGCGACAGCCGGAGTAGAGAGAAAGAGAGAGATAGAGAGAAGGAGAAGCGGAGCAGACACGGAAAAACGAGAGACAGAGTGCGCGAGCCGACCGAGTCGCGCGCAGACAGGAGACGAATAAAGACGAAAACTACTACTACTCTCTCTCTCTCTCTCTCTTTCAGCGTCGAAGAAAGCTGAGCAATTGGAGGACTTGAGAAAGGAGAGACAGATTGGCAATCTGTCAGAGGCGGATAAAAAGGAGAGGGAAGAGAGAGAGAGAGAGAGTGAGTGCGAGGGGAGACATATCCCAAGCACGCGCTCGCTCTCGGGATATATTATATACCTATCCAGAAGCACATATACACACCTATAGAGAGGGGCGAGTAAATAAATAAAGGGACGATTCGCTCTCTCGCCCTCGCTCCTGAATTATTCCGCGCTGTTTTACCGGCGCCGCAGCGGGCGTGTCCTACTTTTCCCTTATTCCCCCCACTCCCCCCTGCGTGCGCGTGTAGCTGTGCGCATAAAGCCGTAAAAGTGTGCGAGCGAGCGAGCCTCGCGGCGCTTTATAAAAGATTAGTGGAAATTGGCATAAGGCGTAATAGAACGATATGCAGGGCGCGTATCTCCGAGGCAGCGATCGCGTAAGGACCGAGCCTCGATTTGTTTGGCCGATTGCCGGCCGCGGCTGCGATTTAATGAGACAGCCTGGCTCTCGGTTATACTGGAGTACAGTGGAATGCGGTGCGGAGTTATTTGGGAAATTGAATGATGTACAATGTCGTTCTCGGCTGATTGAATGTAGTGTATGGGTGGAAATATGTATCGAGTTAATAAAAGTATATTGTGTGTGTTTTGTGGGGAGGGGGGAGGCAGGGAGATATGTTTCGACGATTCAATATTGTTTTGTTTTAGTGGCGACCAACAAATCTATGTTGTTTGCGCTCTTTTTTAAATTGATACTCAATTACGAAGGTTTATTTAATAACTAGAATGATCGATGGTTGGGGTGGGTTGGGCAGGATTGGATTGTTGACAGTAAAAAATATGATTATTTTTAATTTTTAAAATCGAAATGTATAGCGCAATCTATGAAACAGTACGTTTTTTGTAGTTCTGTGCGTAAAGTTCCAATTTTAAGTATACGTTTACCGTTGCAAGCTCAAGCACACTGAGAGAAATGTAGTAGGAATATTAACTACTAGTGTAAGAAAAATTACCAAGGTAAGACGGGGTAATTCGGCCACTTCGCTAATTCGGCCATTTTTCTAGCTCGCTATCTTCACTTATCCAAAAGATTAAATAAACGATATCGCCAGCTTACAAATATGAAAAATATATGTTTTGTACAGTTTTTAATTGTTTAAAAATGATCACTACTTTGTTGTGCAAGTTTCTATTATCAAATTTCAACGAGTTGGGTGTCTTATAAAGTTAAAAAAGCAATTATTTCGTTTATATGTCGATATATAATCTAAAAAACCTAATTGAAAGTGATACGGGCAGAAAGGTGAGTCTTTTTCCTTGAAATTAGTATGGAAGTAATATTAAAAATATTTTTTTTTTCTATTTTTTAGAAACAAAATACTTTCGCGTCTATAATTCACCTAATTTGGCCAATCTGTACAGAAAATGGGATCTAATAAATATAAGAAGGTATGAAATTCGTATTACTTTCAGAAATTCATTTATGTGTCTTTTTTCTCAGAAGAAACTTTAAAAATATGATTAGCAATAATAATCAATTTGATTGATTAAAATGAATTTTTCGTTTAGCGTACGGAGACGCCCATATAGAATTCCAAAATCATTTATAGAATGCATTATAATGAAAAATGTATTCCTTTATTTCCTTTATGCTAAGAATTATTCATAGGAGTTAACTGCCATACATAATTTTGGAACTGATACATTTTCTATCTTTGCTTACGAAAGAACTTTGATGATGATTTTGATAGCAATAATATAAAAAAGTAACTCATAATTCACTTGCATAACATAAAAATAAAACGATTTCATTGACATTGTCGATTTTTTGTTGACTTAAAAGCATGATAATCTGAAATTACTGGAGAAACATAACCTCTCAACCTATATACTATGGTTAGCGCAATTTTTACTATAATTTGTAGTAAAAATTGTTATGATTAAAATAAAAATTACTATAATTTGTTTTAATATTCTTTATACCTAAATTTTTACTATGTAACAGTAATTTTTACTACAGTTATCATAATTTTTATTAGAGTCATCATAATTTTTATATACGTTAGTTTATTAGAAAAATTATTATAAATATATTATTTATTTCAATAACTATTTTAAAAATTCTGCATATTACAAGTATGTCCCGCTGTTGCTATAAAATATAGTAATTTTTCTTACACTAGTAGTAAACTTTCCTACTACATTTTTCTGAGTGCATGGAGTGTAAAAATATAATCTTTGATACACCTGATAGAAGTGATTTTTATCGTACTAGTATCGAGAAGAATACTATTTTGTAAAAGCATACTTGCTGGAGAAACTAGTTACAAAACATAATACTTTAAATACTATTTATTGCGTTATGATTTTACTACACTACATTAATTTTTCGTTTTAACATACTAAAAACAAAATTCAACGAGAAAAATATACGACGACTTTCAAGATAAAAATGCAACGGGAAACTTTTTTTTCTGAGAAGTTTTAGCATTCTCTTCCTACATATTGCTGACGCTATATGTAGTATTTTATGTACTAGTGTCAAGTAACGATATACATTTGCATCATAGTATTATGTAAAACATAAAATTATAACTATTAAGAATTAACTAAAAAGAAGTTACTAAAATTGTTCTACTTTTGTCGTCTTTTCTCAATTTGATTGTTTTTTGATACCCTATACGAACTATCATGCCTTCACTAACATGACCAAAAACACTTACCTCGACATTAATATTGCTCAAGGCCGCTGTTCGCGTGAAGAACTGAAAAGCCCAAAATCGCTTCGTTTACCTTCAATCTCCCGCTTTTCCATCCCAAAACATCTCCCTCCGCTACAACTCTCTCATTTCTTTTTCGAAAAACGTGTACGCTCTCACACACACACACACACACGTACAAACACCCTTGTCGTCTTTTGTGCCTTCTCCAGCCCTCATCGCGCGCACCCTCGACAAGGATTAAAAAGTAAAGCCGCGCACTCTCTAGGAGGAAACAGTGCGACACAGGCAAAAGCGTCGTTGCAGTGTATTACAGACACAGCCGCGCGCGCTTTTCCCTCTCTCGCAACACTCGCTGTCCGGTCTCGAGTTTTGTGTTATATACCTACAGAGCGCGGCGATATCTACGCAACGCGCGGCTTTGAAAACGCGGCGGAAAAGGCGGCGGTGTTTTGTACGTGTGCGCGCGCGCCCCTTTCTTCTCTCGTTTTGTGTTCTTGAAAAAACGCGAGCTGCTACCGGCGGCGTGTCTTCATTAGATTTGAAAAGCCCGCGGCCGCATGAATGGAGTCATTGTGATGACGTGTATTACGTTATTACGCTCTATTGAGCAATTTGCGTAGCGCTCGCGCGTCTGCGCATGCGCGAGAGATCGTTGTTGCGGCAGTGCTTTGTGATGGCTTTGGAAAAATTGTTTAAATAAGCTCGCGTGCGGTAGCGGGCGAGCTTTTGTTGGGGGGTTGTTGGGTGAGAGCTGACTAGAGGTATTTCTCGCGTGCTATATGAGCTTTTCGTGGTTGGCGAAATTGCAATTTCGGACACGCGTTGTTTTCGTAGTTTGGAAAATTGGTTCGGCAAAGACTTTCCACCTTATAGATTCTTAGGTTATTGGTATATTTTAATATTGAATAGGTGGGATTGTGAGGCGAATTGGTGATCTCAGTGCGAGTAAATGTTATGTAATGGGGATATTTTATACAATCTCTTTCTCGATTTATAATCTTCTATAAATATAGAAAGTTGTTAAACTATGTAGCGTATACGGAGACTGGATGATTTAGATAGGAAAATTTACTATTTTACTTTTTTTATAAAATTTTTCTTGAATTTTATCATATGATGTAGTAATAAAAGGTTAGAAATTTCAATTTGCTAGAAATGCGTTCATATTTTTCATGAAAAAAAGTAAAATGAGAAAATTGTAAAAAGTAAAATGAAAGATATAAAAAATATTAATCGACTGCAAAATGCATCATTTACAAAAGAAAAATTATTCTCATTCAAGTGAGGATAATGTTTTCTAAAAAGTTTTACCACAAAAAATATTGTTATTTATTCATGGTATTTGCAAATTACTAATGTTATTTAATCATATATTTATTTATAAAATCTGATTTATGTACAGTATTACACTGAATACCTATACCAATTTTGTAGGTAAGTAGTTAGGGGTTATAGTATAGTATCTTTCCAGGTTAACATATAGTCCAAAGGAGCTTTCCAGGACATTACGGTATAAGTTTAGCAAAAGTCTTTGTTACCTTTAAATCTATTAAACTCTTTTAAGTGTGGAATTCTAACGAAATATATCACAAATACGCACATTTCCTTGACACTACTAAACAGCACGCATACTCGGCATAATACACGAAGAAAATATCGGTTATATTGGTACAGAGAAAAGTGATAAAATTGTTGGCGAGTACTCACCGTGCTGATGATGCGGTGCCGAGAAGGCCGAGTGCCGCCTTGGCGACATGTTCGAGTGGTTGCCCTGCGCGCCGGGCGGCTGCATTGAGGAGAGCGCGCCGAGGGGGGTGTACGACTTGCACGGCTGTTCCTTCTGAAAGGGCGCGATGTCTCGTTACTAATGCCAAAGCCAACGACTCTCTGCTCTGCTCTTTCTCCTCGGTATAGCGAGTCAGAGCGCCCGCGCGCGTATATATGTAGAGAACGAATTTTCCGATAGTTTTCGTGCGTTTTGGAGAGCGCTGAAGAGTTTTCTCTTTTTGTTCTTTGGAGAATTGTATTGTCAAGCGGGCCAGCGGATAAATCGCTGGATAAATTCTTTATCAATTTTTCTTGCAAATTAATATTAATAAATTGAGTTTATGCTTTAAACTTAAAATACAGCAGCTTAACGAATTCAATTAATAAAAGCAAAACAAAAAGTATTTTTTCAGCTAAAAATCCTGAAACACGTCGCGCTTTGACGTGTTTTCAGAGTTCAAAGAACAGTTTTAACCGTTTCACGGGATCTGCACAATAAAGAGAAACTCAATTTACATCGCTACTTTGTGTGCCATAAATCAATAAATTGCAAACAAAGTCGTCAACCACTTGACAAAACTCCACGCCAACAAAAGCAATTAACAAAAAAAAAAGAACGTTACTTTGAAAACTTTTTACACTTCAACTAAAACGAAATTTTACCAATAAACTCCATGTTAGCGCTCTCATAGAGGCGAGTGCGGCTGTATAGTTTACATAACTTCTAGTCTTAATAGAATATACTAGTTTTCTGTATAGATTTCTAGTTATTTCAAAGCGTTTCAATAAATTTTAAAGTATATATTATTATTGATTCAGACACGTAATTTTTATTCAAATTAATTTAATAAAACTTAAAACACAAATGATTAATTGTAAAAGCTTCTTTGAAAAAATTTCGCCGTTACCCCCCGTAAGTGGTTTCATTCATTTAATTCTATATAGATTTGAATATAAAATTCTGCTTATTATACATTCAGTAACTTGAACTTTGAAATTCACATTTCAATTTTAATTAATGAAATTACTTTAATAATTTTGATTACTACTTCTTTTTCCATCACGAAAAACGACGAGGAACCCCTTTTGCATAGAAGTTTGCATAACGACATTTAACCAACATTTACAGTAATTCCCGCGCCTACTCTAAATATACCGCAAAAAATTGACCCTTCGACCTGGCTAATAATCCTATACCTGTTCATGTAGCTCCGTGGCAACGGCCGTAGCGGCGGTCTGCGTGTGACTGGTGGACTGGATTCTGTACTGCATGCCTGCGATGCTGCAGAAGCCCTCGTGCGTCGTCGACCGGGTCTGGTTCACGTAGACACCTTTAACAGGGACCAAATCAGATTCCGATTTGCATGAGGTAGCTGCTGCGCGTGCTTTTTGCGTCAATGATATGGTGTCTGGTCGAGCTATTTGATATCGGACAATTGCAAGGTTGCAAAGAGGAAGTGTGAGTGGAAAAGCACTTTAATTTCATAGGCTTCTTTTTTTTCCTTTCACGCAGGGTCAACAGTTTTGGTGATTACATTTATTCTGATTTTAGTCTTAAACTGATTTTTGAGCTTTCACTTCACTACCGAACGAATTTATTTCGTTCGAATGAATAAAGCTATTGTATCAACGTGTTACTTTATATTTCTTTTCTTTAGTGGACGCCTGTTTTTTCACATTTAACGGATTAACTTAAGCTCTTTACAGCAATAAAGGTTTTAACAATATAAATAAAGAATAACTTTGTATTTGAGTTTATGGTTAAAAATGAAACAGTTTATGTTACTCTAGTTTGATATACTCAAAGTACGCGAGCAGCACATATTGAAATGGCAAACATCATCCTATTCCATATTTTACGTTGAAATAACAGATTAAATAAAGGTTCTTTTTATGAATTTCGCGTAACTCCGTGTAAAGAAAATAATTTTTAATGTTATATCACCCGATGTATTTCTAATGGGTTTTCAAAAAGCAAGACAAATTTTTGATTTTTAATATGGCTTTCAAGAAAGTTTATATTTATATTATTTTCTTAAATCAACAGCAGCATTTCAGTTTGCATTGGTTTGCGATGCGTTTTTTCCTCGCTCACTTTCTCCCTTCCTCTCTCTTTTAAAATCCCATTTCCTCTTTCCCTTTTTCCCAAACGAATATTTCTCTGCATTTTCTCTCGGCGGCGGGCTTTCGTTCCTCTCCCTTTTTACACACGTTCTTTGGCCGAGTTAAATTTTTCGCGTGCATTTATGTCGTTTCGCGAATGATCTTCCGCAGTTTTCACACATGTACATTACTTTTCGCGCACGTGTGTGTGTGCCTGTGTGGAAATACTTTCTCTTGACGCTGTGTGCAGCGCGTACATTATACGTTGCATGACAGTGGCTTAGTGCTACTTCGGAAAAAGTGCGTATACGAGACAACGGCCGCGACGTTTTCCCGTGCTTATCTTGTAAGATACTTTAATAAAGATTTTGAGGTTGTACCCTCGAGTTACAGTATTTTAAAATATCGGTTGTTTTTTTTTCTAGAATTTTTAATTCATTATTACACGTTAATTAGCTTTCGAAATTACAGTTCAGAACGTTATATTTCAGATCAATGATTCGTATATACGTTTCCGAGCTTAAAATAAAAAGTATGATTGGACGTTATTCGAAACCTATAATTGAATCGAACAACATCACTAATTGGCCGTTTTATTTTAACCATCATAATAGCCATTTGCGTAGGCTTTAAATTGACATTTTTCATCGTGCTGACAAATATTTAAACACCTGATGATATTTTTACGTTTTTCAACTAACTTTACTATATATATGTATCTTCATTTAAACTCAACACATCATTAAGACGCTTCTAACATCATTTTGTACACTTATTGATATTCTATTTTGTACTCATAGCTGCCCAGTTAATTAAGCAAGTAACTCACCAGTGATCGTGACATCGGTGTCTTGATTGACAATGACGACCTTCTTGGATGGCTTGACGAGGTCGTCGGCATCGGAGCCACCAGCTTGCCGCTGCTTGCGCTTGTCGATGTCCGAGTCGCTTTGCCGGCGCCTCTTGATGAACTCGACGTCGGACTCGCTGCTGGACGAGGACTCGCTGCTCGTGCCCAGCCGGTTCTTCTCGTCCGAGTACGAGGCCGCCAGGATCGCCGAGGCGTTCAGACTGGCCATGCGCTTGCACACGACCATGTCCTTCAGGTCCATCATCTCCGCGTTCTTTTTCCGTCGCTTTTGTCGCGGCTTCTTCACCGGCGCGGCGTCCACCACCTTCGGGTCGCCGCCTTCATCCACTATTCTCTGCCTTTCCTTCTCCCGTTCTCTTTCGTCCTCGGCTTTTCGCTCTCGCACTTTCTCCAGTCTATCGCGTTCTCGTTCGCGTTTCTTCCGCTCCTGAGCGCGCTCCTTTCGCAGCTCCAAGTCCTCGTCGGAGGACGAGGAGGACGTGAGCCCGTCGAGGATGTCGTAGTGCTTGCCTCTGAGACCGGGCACGTTGCGCAGCTTCCTGTTGGAGACGGGCTCTTCGCACTTGGGCTTGGCGACCTTCTTCTCTTTCTTCGGTTCTTTCGGCTGCTTCTCCTCCTTCTCCTCCTTGCACTTCTTCGCTTTTGCCTCCTTTTCTTTGCCGTCCTTGTCCTTCTCAGGCTTGGGCTTACAGAATCCACCCAAGTACACACCACCATTCTCGTTCTCGTAAAGGCAGTGAACCTTGGCAAGGGCGTTGAGCGAGGCGACCCGATGGCGCTTCGGTCCACTCCAAAAGCCAAAGAGCTTCATCCGGTTGGTCATGGCGCGCTCTTCGCTCGGTGTGCGTTCCTTCTTCTTGGCAAAGTTCCTGGACCTACTCCTACGCGCGTAATCCTCGTCACTGCCGTCGGAGTCGGAGGCGCTCGAGCTATCGCCGCTGTCGCCATTGACAGCCTCGACCTTCAGGTTGACCTTGATGAGGTCATTCTCCTCTTTGGTGGAGTTGAGGGGCGTCTTGGGCTGGCAGTCGAGGAACTTGGATGAAGGCTTGCTTTCGTCGCACGTACTCTGGCCCTTTTCGGTGTCGGTGTCGATCTGCAACTTCGGATTCTTCGCCTGCGACTTCTTCGCTGGCTTTTTGGCAGTTTTAGATTTGGCGCTCTTCTTCGGCTCCTCCTTTACCTTGCTCTGATCCACCTCCTTCTCGTCAATCACTTCCTTCTTTATGTAGTCCATGTGCACAAGCTCGGATTCCTCCTTGGGCGGTGACTTCTTCACATCGATGAAGCTCTTGCTGTCGATCTCTTTGCTAAACTCCAACAGTTGTTGCTGCTGCTGTTGCGCTTGCTGTAACTGTTGTTGCTGTTCCAGCTCTTGTTGTTGCAACAGCTGCTGTTGCTGTATTTGTTGCTGCTTCTTCTTTGATACGCCTTTCTCCGTGTTCTTCGCCTTCTCCGCCTTCTTCTTTAGAGCGAGCTTGGCTGGCACCTTGGGTGTTTTCTCTTCCACGAACTTTTTCATCAGCGCTGTCTTGCCCTTGGCTAGTAGCGAGGGCTGCTTCTTCTTCGAGCGCTTTTTATCCTCCTTTGGCGGTGGCGCCTCGGCCTCCACGATGACATTCCCTGGTATGGGTATCGTCGCGGTCTGTGTTGTCGTCGTAATCATCGCCGTTGTCGGTGGCGACATTGGCACGGGCGAGCTCTCGGTGGACTTGACTAGCTTCGTTTTTTTCTCTATGAGCTTCTTGACGACGGGCATGTGAGCCGCTACCGCCGCCGCCGCCTTCTTCGTCAGCAGCGCCGTCTTGTGCTGGGGGTTCTTCTTGGGAGGCTGGCGTATCTTGGGCGGCTCCTTTTGCAGGTCCTTCTTCGCCCGGGCGACCGGCGAGGGCTGCTTCCGCGGCTGCGCCGGCTCCTTCTCCGGCGACTTTTTACGTTCCGTCGACAGCTGCTGCTGTTGGAACAGCACCGGTAGATGATGTTGCTGGTGTAAGTGCTGTTGTTTCTTGCTACTATCTTTGGCAGTTGTGATTTTTGGGTTATCCTTCTCGAGCTTGGCGAGCCTCGCCTCCTTCCGACGGTTCTCCTCCTTCAGCCGCTTTTTCACAGGCAACGAGGAGATCCGCTCGTCGATCCTGCTCTCGGCAAGGAGCCTCTCCTCGATGCCGTTGATGGCGGCCCTGCTTCTGCAGTCCTCCCTTTCGTCCGTCTTCTTCTGAACACATTGCTTCTCACCTTTACCGGCCTTGCCGTCGTCCTGCTTAGTCTTTCTCTTGTCTGTGCCATCGTCCAGGTCCTCTTTGTCCTCGGACTTCTTCTCTATCATTTTGCCGTCAGCACCGATGCCGACACACTTCTTCTCCGCTGGCGATTTGGGCTTCTTCTCCTCTAGCTGCTTCTTCTCCTCCTTCTTCTTCTCCTCAGCGAACAAATACTGCTGTTGTTGTTGTTGGTGCTGCAGCTGAAGCAACTGCTGCTGTTGTTGCTGTGCCAACTGCTGCTGCTGTTGCTGCTGCTTCTTCTTGGAGTCAGCCTTCTTCTTGGGCGTGGTGGTGGCTGTCGGCTCGTCGGAGAGGAGCTTCTTCGGGCGCTTCTTCTTGAGCTCAGACTTCTCGAGGCTGGCGCGACGCTTCTTGGCAACCACCGGTGGTGTTTTGGTTGCCTTGCGGCCGATCGCTGCCTTCTTCTGAGGCTTCATCCCCACGCGCGTACTGCTCGCAGCGGCGCCTCGCGTGCTCACATCTTCGAAGCACGCCCGCGCGATTACCCGAGGGGGCGGCGTCGATATCGGGATGAGGGATGGGAGTCTCGGGTGTACTCCGCTGGGCACTACCTCACCACCATCTTCGGGCTTATGTGGCAGTGGAATGGTTCAAGGCTGCGCACGGAGTTGTCTGAAATGAACAAAAAATCATTTTTATTAGTTATGCTGTAATACATGATGACGAGAGATGAAAAGTGTTAAATATTTTGTTTTCTACTGAGGAACATGTATGCATGTATATCACTGCGTCGACTTATAGGATATTGCATTGTATAAGAAAGTCTATAGACTTGAAACAATGTCTAATTTAAGGTAGTTTATTTCAAACACCTATTCATCATAGTAGTATACATAAGTATAGAAAATTTCTAATCTTTCTGACTATCCAAAATAGAGATATTCTGCTCCAGAGTTACAGTTTTAACAAGCGATGACCGTTCTCACCCTGTAGTAACAAACGTTTTAATTGATAACCAAAACACGGTTCTTGCAATGTTGATAGAAAATGAATACATAATAATTGAAATTATTTAAAAAGCATACAAAATATTTGGTTACAATTTGACGATTTTTTTAAGTTATTTGAATACAAAAGTTGAAAATCTGTATGCCTGTATTTTCTGGAAAGAATATTTCTATACGCAATTTGATACATTTTCTCTACGTGATGGGAAAATGTGCCCTCATATGTGATATACAAATGTAAATGAGACTCTAGAAACCAGTCTTTACTTCCAAATTCTAAAGTCTCCAATCATAGAATGACGAAAAAATGAGTTATGAACCACTGGGGGTTATTAACTATCTTAAGTGACACTCAAAAAACGAAAATGTTTACGAAGGTGATTACACGTCAGTGCTGCAATAAGTATAGCCTTTATTCGATTATACACGGTTTAAGACGTCTGTAGTTTCATAGAACAAAGTCTATGTTTGCTCTACTTTTAAATTAAATAAAAAAGAATTTTTATTAAAACCCTATCACTAATATTTCAGTCGACCCTATAAGCCAAAACTTTGGAGGTGCATTGCGAAACTATATTGAACTCGATTTATGAATCAAATTAGTAAAGTTAAACATTCTCTAGCTAAGAGCCGGTTAAATTATAATTGCATTACACTATACTAGAATTAGTACGATCGTCAAGTAGCAGATTTGCAATCTTTAACTATGCAATTATAGTATGGTGATTAAAAACTTGACTTGCTGATCATAAATTAAGCTACCTAATTAAATGGTTAAATGAGCATATCTTTCCTATCTGTTTATATGCCACTAAATTTTTAGTTGAAAAGTTATCCTTATAGAAATGTTAGGATAAAATTAAGGTATAAATGTTTGATTACTACATTCTAATAGTAAATAATCACAGAGATAACAATAAATATACATCAACCTTTAGAATGTAAGTTATACGAAACATAAACTTTAAGACCTTCTTAAACGCTCATTAAAGTAGTATAATTTAAATAAGTGGCAATATCTTTACAATTAAAGTTTTTTATCAAATCAAAATGGATAAATTTTCTTATACATCCAAAAACTATCTATGAAAAAAGGAAAATAATGTTCAACAAAGATTAATTATGGATTATTTCAATTCTCGACTAATTAGTTTTTGGTAAAATTAAACCATTTTCTGCAAATTTCATGATTTCATAACAATTTTATATAAGGTATACTTTCACAAAGTTAATTAATGAATAATATATTAAAATAAATTTACTGTATTATTCATACGGGAAAGAGACATATTTTAAAGATATTTATCTTGAGATCATATGCTGACAAAGTGCAGATTTACATTGATGGGAAATAAAAAATGCATCAAAGAGCTTATTTCTCTCATAAAACATGAATATAAGCCAACAACGTAACCACGTATGCAGACAATGCGCTGTAGTAATATATACTTTGGGCTTTTATGTTACGTGCTAAAATTTAAAGGTGAGTATACTCCAATTTTCTGCTTGGAAATGTCGATAAACTAATAATAATGTGCATTCTTCTCATTAGAATAACTAATAAAATAATTCTGTGAACATTGTTGAAATTCTGATTTTCTTTACTAGCTCTAATTAATAAAAATTTACTCTACCTTCAAAGCCTTAGTTTATACTTATTATTGTATATCCTTTTCAAAGGATATATGAATATAAAATGGTTACAAACATATTAAATTATTTATCGGAATTTTCTGAAACTATACTAAGATTTTTACCAACTTTCTGACAAAGTTTTAAATTCCCATACTCTTTGCAAACTAATTTATGTCCATGCATAAAAGAGAATATTTAAAATAGAATATAATGGAAAGAGTCAAACAATAAAAGGTACGCAAAATATATTTTTTTATTTTAAAGCAATACGATAATGGTTAATTTGCAACAATTTTGATTGATTTTCCCACAATAAAGGAAGATAAAGCTTTCCATATATCCTGTTTATCTTAAAAATTCTATAGTAATAGAACTTTAAATGATTAATATTATAAGTTGAATCTATCGATGTATAATAAATTGTGAAATTCCGTTCCATTAGTACTCGTCAGTGCTATCGAACATGAAATATGGACTGATGAACGACCTCATAAAATAAAATCTTCTAATACATTAAGTTGCTTTCAAACTACTTTTGTTTGCTGCATGTCTTCTCCTCTATGTTCTTTTTTTTTTAACGAAATATTCGCAATAATGCATATATATACAATGCATATGCTTTGAGAATGAAAAAGTATAAACAAGTCTGAGTATATGTCTATTGTAACGAGTTAGGACTACCTTGATCATATTTATTGACTTCTAACTAATCAGAACAAATCTCTCATTCTGAACTCAAATCACATTATCGAAACTACAGCTCAATACTCGGCCATTCAATCACCTCACAAATCGAGCGGCCCCAACTCGTCCCTGCCACCTTTTGCCTACAAACTCTCGTTCAAGCACCGGCGGCAGAAGCAGCAGCAGCGGAGCGCAAACGGAAAAAAGGAGGCGAAGAGGGAGAGACGAGCAGCGAACGAAGGAAGAAACATCGGCGTGCGTCAATTGGCAGATCAATAAAGAGAGAAAGGGAGAGAGAGAGAGAGAGAGAGAGAGAGAGAGAGAGAGAGAGAGAGGCGCAGGTGAGCCCACGCGTGCCCCCAAAGAAGGAAGAAGAAAGAGAGAACTCGATTGTAGAGCTGATTCGTGCACATTGCAGAGGGCCAGGCGCGCGCGTGTCTGTTACGAATCGCCATTCCACGGGCGCCGCTGCTTGTCCCTTCGAATTGCCCCGAGGCGCGGTCGAGCCGATGACTTTATTTTTATTCCACGCTGTGGGTGTCTCAGCAGCTCAGGTGGGTGGAAAGAACGTGAGGCAGGCTTTTTTCATAGGGATGGGGACAGGGTTGATATTGATGAAAAATTCTCGTTTTATTGGGGTTTTATGCAGAAACGATAAAACGTTATTTAATAGGCCATGTTAATATGGGATTAAATACCAGCGTTTAAAATTAAATGCAATTTAAACGTGGTTAGAAATAACTATATGACTTAAAATTAATATCTTATTTTAGTTACTGCCTTTTCCTCTTTCATATGGAAAGATTCTTTGGCAACTCAACTCTTCTGTTTATCTAATAATTATGGTACATGCGTGAAAGATGAATATTTTGGGGAAGTTAGTTTTAGTGCACAAGAGAGGTGAACACTAAATTTTAATATGAGATAAAATACATAATATGAATTATACAACGACATGTCCGTATGAAAGTCTGAAAAGAATCACCTTTCACATCATTAATATGTATAACATGAAATTCAAAACTTAAATTCTCAATTACTTTTTAAATTATAGTTTTGTAAAACATTTAGGTAATAAAAATGAATAAAAAAGATTCAGTGCTATATTTCTTTGGTTCCGTCTGTATCAACAATAAAGAATATAACGAACTCTTCGCATAAAATCAGAATAATTTATTATCAGATTTGAGCTCTAATGATCAAAGCTTTATACGTGTGAATTTAATTCAATTATAATATAAATTATAAATATAACTTTATTAACGTTAATATAATGAAAAGTTACGTTCGTATTTTCAGGAAATTTAAACCATATTTTACACCCGGCCGAAAGTCCGAAAATTCAATAAATTAAACTTCATCAAAGTGTAACATTAAAAAGTAATTAAATAAACTTTGTAAAAGTTTACCCCACTAAATTTCCCAAGTTTGAATAACAAATAAAATATGGTTTTGGCCGGGAGCCATGCGGCTTACATTTATTTTGTTTCAGGATAAAGTTGCTATGCTGATATTCGGGAAATCTATTGGCTATGCAGTACCAATGGAGATTAACATTTTATTTTCAGAGGTAGCTTCAGTCGCAGGCGAAATGTTTAATTAAAATATATCAAAGACTGATAAAATGCTTTTAACACAATCAGCTCTTTCCATTAATAAAAATGAGAAGTTAAATGGACGTCGCATGGAGTAATCAGTTATCTTTTGTTTTATACTTTCCTGGTTTAATGAACAGATATTTTTTATGATTTTCTTTATTTACTAAGTCAAATAAGTAATATATGATTATTTTATTATCTATTAAGAGATTAAAGTATGCTCAATAAAATTAATTTCATAATACTAGCTGGGACCTTTTGAAAATACTCATGAATGCATTGATTCAACGAAACACAAGACGACAATCTTATAAGACAGTATTATTCTTCAGGCAGCGAGAGAAATCGCCGAGAGCACTAAACTGACGTTCACTCCAGCACGTGCAGCTCTGTAACTAAATGAGATAATGCGATGCGGCAAGTGTCAACAAGAAAGCTTTAAATCCCCGCTACACGGGCGCCGCAATCGCGCGAAAAAAGTGGTTTTTGCACCACAGAGCGAGGAGAAAAATTCATCATCGCGATTAGGGGCGAAAAGATTGTGTTCTATTTATGCCTCTCTCGTTTTCATTGCGAAAATAAAAATAAATTTTATTTTGTTTGCAGTAATAACGCAACGGTAAATCAAACATGATCGCCAGTAAAATATATCTTTCATGGAATAATCTTTTTGAAATATTGCTTTGTTTATCGAGTTTAATACAAATTTTTCATTAGATTCAATTGCATTAGGAAAGAACAAGTTATGAAGCTTTTGAAAACTATCTAAATAGTACTGCTTTTTAATGTTGAAGTTGTTAAAATTCTCATACTTTATAAATTTTTACTCACAAGAAGTAGATTTTTCGCAAGCCTTCGTATAATAATTAGTTTGTGAAATATCTTTTCATGTTAACTTTGATAGTAATTTATTGCTGCGTGAAACATTATACCTAACTCATAATAATTATTGTAGAAAGTGAAATTATTTAAACTCAGAAACTATTTCCATAAATAATTCTCACAATTAGAAAATTATACTCTTTACAGAGTAAAATAATCGTAGCTAAAGTTATTAAAAAAACTGGTCAAAAAGACGGCATTCCAACGTACTTGACAAAAATGTAAAGTAATTTTTTGCCTCCAGAACGTTAAATATCCCCGACTGTGTATTTTATTTAGTTACTACATTACCTCGTTTTTACACACCCGACACTTAGTCCTCATTAGCGATCCGCGGATAACGATTCTCGCGATACACCAGCAGGTGTAATTCTATATAATAAAGCGCTTCTTAGCAAATTTACAGTTAAACGTCGAAATTAACATTGCTTTATCCTTTTCCTTTTCCCTTTTTTTCATCCTGCAAAGCACACTCACACACACGCGCTTACACGGACAGGCCAGAGACAGCGAAGGATAATAAAAGGCTCTTTGTTTTAAGCTCGTCAATTACTTAAAAGAGCCGCTGGCTCGTGCTTCGCCGCCGTCGCCGCCGCTGTAATTTCGCGCTCGCGCCGAGCTCAAATACTGAAGTGTAATAAAAGTATCTTTCTTTCGAGCTCCTCGCGGCGAGCGCGCTGCTGCTTTCTCCAGCCGCGAAACTCACTCGCGTTTCACGCGGCGAAAAATCCCCAGGACGAACTCGCGCGCACACATATATATATATATATACCCGAGTGAGCGAGAGAAAGAGAAAAACTTTCCAAAATGCCGCCACCGCCGTAGCAGCCGCATTTATTGTTGAGAGACTGATGGTTAAATTCGGGTTTACCGTTGCGCGCACCGGAATTTTAGTGCGACGCACAGTTTGCAAATATTTTGAAAGTATTGTTTGGTCGGTCTATTATTTCAAAGGATTCGGGTCAAAATTTTATGAGGAGCCTGAATACGCGTTAAGTAGTTTGCGCATTAATGCGGTTTCGGCGAAATTGTTGAATATTTGAAGGGTGTGATGGATGTACAAGTACTCAAACTCTTTACCTCACCAGAATGTCCTGATTTCTACAGAAAATGATGAAAATAAATTATTACTACTTTGTGAAATAAATTAATATAACCTATTCAATTATTAGTAGTTGTTAAGCTACAAGAGTTATTATCTTAAATTCATTTATACGATTATCTCTTAAAATTTTAGAATAATTGATAAAGGAATGTGGAAATAGGATGAAAAACATCACTCATTAATAATTGTTTACTGTCTATCATACTTTTAAATCCTCTTGTATTTTATACCATCGTAATCGTCAATCTTCTACGTTAGAATTTAATTACGAAGAGGGCTAGACATAGTTATATTTGCATTAAAGAAAATGAAGTTGGTAATATTATTTTTTCGACAACTATAAATATAGTATTTGAGAAAATTAAGGGTACATTAACTCTTTTACACAAGAACCCTTTATAATAGATTACTTAATTGATTAAAAAGCTGCTTTTCTAAAAAATTTCTGCACTTATTTACTTTATACGCCTGACACTAGTACCCGGCAAGGTGTAATTAACGAAAATGAATATCTTTCATTATTTACATAACAAATTGAAGCTTGAAAAGTTCGTTCAATTAGCGAGCGAGGAGCTTTAAAGCGCTTGCGATTCGATCGCCCCCTCCCGGTTAATTACGATATTTTTACCATTCATTTTCTTTACTTCTAGTCAAGTCTATTTAATGAATCCTTAATTTATCAGTTTATCGATTCGTTATGAATCATTTATAATCTTTTGTCGTCGCGTCGCTCGAAGCTTTTCATCGGGGGCTCGCTGCATTATTCATCAGCTGCACTGACTCGAGTCGTCCGCATTGAGCGCGCAAGAATCCGACGAATTTCGGACGTTGTGTATATATGTACGTATATACGCATATATATACAACTCGTCGTGGTATTGTCGCGAGGTAATTGAGAAAGCAGAGCGCAACCCGCGGTCAAATGTGTGTGTGTGTGTATATATATATACTGCGACAAAAATGTGACATATAGACGCACGCGACGCTGTATAACAGACTCGAGTCTCCATTATAGCACGGTTTTCCAAACGGCGATATTTCGCAATAGGTGCGACCTTCTTAGTTCCACTTATGTCGAGAGTTAATTTTCTTTGTCTCGCGGCGGGTGCGCGCGCGTCGCGCTGAAAAGAGAAAAACAAGGCGCTTTGCAGCCGGAATTTTCGGATTTCGTGACACAATGTGTATAAGGCTGCGCGCGTGCAACTATAACTGACGCATGATGTGAATAATACGAAGCCGAGTTGAAATGTACGTTCCACTTGTGATTTAAAGTGCGGATTTAATTAATCAGTGTCAAGTCAAAATTTAATTGGCGTGAAATCTTTGATAAAACGCTTTAATAACTGTGCTAGAACTGTGTTTACGCGTGCAAATATGTTTAGTATACGCTAAAAGACCCTATTCCGAGAGTCTTTATTTAAATTCGAATTCGTAATGCTATTCAATCGCAAAATGTTTCTGAATGCCTTTTAGTCAGATATCACTGAATGGATAGTTTGCTTAAAGATTTAAATACATGAGTTACACATATAGCTCGAATTTATAAATGATAAAATAAGAAAATTTAAGTAAAAGAGAAACTACAGAGTTTTGTAAAATCATAAGTAATCTAAATTAAGGTATGATTATTTGATGTGAATTATACACGGTTTTCTCACTAATACACGGTTAAAAATTTGTTGTCTAATATGAATCCTGTGTAATTTTAATTTTGTCTAAAATTTCTTGTGTAAAATTTTTACACGACGTTCGTGTACATCGTTTACACAAATTTTTGCTTAAAATGGGAACATTCATATTTTACACAAACTTTGTGTAAAATAGGCACATACACTGAGAAAAGATTAGTATAAAAATTATAAGAACGCCCAATAAAAATTACCCTACTGCGCACGGAAACCGACCACAGACTGTCACAAATGACCTA
>JAPYZP010000947.1:0-20343 GCA_030522985.1 Torymus sinensis | reverse complement strand
TAGATTTTCGTGACGGATACGACGCCTGGATCATCTTTGCCTTCGTACGTTTTCTTGTCAGTGTTGGCAACGTACCTAAAAGATAAAAGAGTTAAAAAGAGAATTCATTAATTATACTAATTAATCTTAAATATAATGAAAAAAAATGTTCAAACAGAAAAATAGTTCCGAAATTTGTTCTAACGTATATAATAAATAAATCTAAATTATTTGTAAAGTTAACCATTAAGAAACATGGAATTGAAATTTCACATGTTGATTTTTTCCCGCTACTACATCACAACCGCATACAACACACTCACCAGTCGAGAATTCTGCCGACGAAGGGAGAAATAAGAGTGACTCCAGCCTCGGCACAAGCAACGGCCTGTGCGAATGAGAACAGGAGGGTCAGGATACAGTGGATTCCGTACTTCTCTTCCAGCTCCCTAAAATTCACAAAACAAAAAAGTTACTTTTAACTCCATTTCACATTTCGGAGCAGCCACAAAATAACAACACTTATAATACCTGGCAGCCTGAATGCCTTCCCAGGTGGACGCGAGTTTGATGAGGATGCGATCCTTGCTAATACCGGCCTCCTCGTAGATCGAGATGATTTTGCGGGCCTTTTGGATGCTGCCCTCCTTGTCGAAGGAGAGGCGAGCGTCAACCTCCGTGGAAACGCGGCCCGGGATGATCTTGAGGATCTCCTGACCGAAGAGAACGCAGGTGTAGTCTAGCGCTGCTTCGACCTGCTCTTTCAGCGTCCTTCGGAGAGACGTTAAGTTTATTATTAGAATTGAAGGAAAAGAAAAATACGTTAAGTAGAAACTTTTTAGAACATAATAATCTAAGATCCTTCAGAGAGGCGACAAATTTCATAAATTTGAGATTTTTATATAGATTTATTGCTGACATTGTTTAGAATAATCATATCGATAAATACAAGGATTCATTATAAAGATGAAACTTACGCTCCGGTCTTTTTGCCGAAGTGCACCGCTTTGTCGATCAGGTGAGCGTATTTCTTTTGGCTGGCAGCTGCCAAAATGAGGGACGGATTTGTCGTGGCGTCCGTAGGCTTGAATTTTTCCATTGCTGTAAAAAGTAAAAATATTTTTTAACAATACGCGGCATATATCCTCGAAGTATATGTGTTTTCTTGTCAAGCAAACTTCGATCATAATTTAATTGAAATGAAAGTCGAACTTGCAACGAGACAATGGTAAATTTTTTAATCGAATTGTCTCCGACTTCGACGAGCATACCTATATGTGCGATTTAAAGATTTTAATGTGCTGAAGAGGGGATCAATGAAACGTTGGCACGATAGAATCCGTTAATAAGTTTGTTCGTTATAGAAGTCCGACTTTCAACTAAATAACTAACTACGAACGTTAAGTGTTCGAACATAATTTTTTATTCAGAAATAAAAAACATTATGAGTCGTGGTGCCACTTTTCAAGTAAATACAACTTATTTATATTTAAAAAATATATAATTTATGGCAAAAAATTGTTTATAAACATTGCGAGAATAAGTCACAAAGTTTTCCCAAGAAGCTTTTTTTCTTACATATAAATCTATAAATATAACTTATATATATGTTGGAAATTTCAATACCATCATTCAAAGGCTCGTATAACATTTTTCCACAGCAGAAATTCACATTCCGAATATCGAATTAATATCTCGCTCCCTGCCCCCTCTCACACCTACATTAAACCGACTTTTTTCCATTCACAGTTCACACACACGCACACACACAGACTTATCGTCTCGAACTAGTGTGCGCGCGCGCGCAGGCAAAAAAAAATCTCGTTATCGCATCGCCGTCGCAATTGCATAATTTTCCCTCATACACGTACACACACACCGCAAGAGCCAAGAGAACACCTATATACTTAATACTGTACAATGGGAAAGAAACAGGGTCAGAGGTCGACGACGAAACGCGCGATCGGCATCGTACTCGGCGCCTATATATAAAACACGCCGCGTTATCGCCGGCACATGCGTATTTATCGGCAAGAGTACGAGGCGCCGAGCGAAGAAGTTATATGAATGATTAACGAAATTTTCGATTAACGAGATTCGGTGTGCGGCAAGGTAACGGAGTTGAGAATGCATAGAATAAAGTGCAGAGTCATGCGCGCGCGTGCACTACAGTAGTATAGTACCGTGCTTATAGTAGTACAGCAGTAGTGGAAAATTGTGTTTTTCCGTGAATGAGTCGGATTTTTATTGAGCATAAAACTTTTGTGGCAGAGAATTAAGTAATTTTTCACACCGGTATATCGTTGTTATTGGCACGCTGTATAGGCGCACATCGTTAGTTTATTTCGAACACACTCTCATCTATCCATCACCCATATATACTTTCTACCCTTCTAATACATATCTATAAGCTACTGTAAATCTCCAACTATCACAAATCATCAATTCTAAATTAAAAAAAAAGTACTATCCCGTACCACATGACGCTATCATAGAAGATACACAACGTATTACATAACACCCTGCACACACGCTCGCACGCGCGTGCAAAAAAATAATCCGACGCTATATATCTCTTGCGCTCATCATGTCACACATACGCGTATAGGTCCGCGAATCATAATTCATCGAAAAACAAATCCTTGCATCGAGCGCTGTGCCGCAGGCGTCTAAGCGCAACCTTGAGCCGCGTCGTATAACGCGCGATCGCCACAGTATAGCGCGCGAGCTCAATCTCCCTAGTCATCATCGTCGCGCGCCAGCTTATAGCCATGGAATGCTCCTATTATACGCCGCCTTATCAACGGCCGGATTTCAAAGCTAAATGTATTCGAAAGTTGAGCATCGCGCGAAAAAAGGCGAGTGAGTATACGCACTAATTTATGCATAATACGCGAGAAACCGAATCATAATAATATACATGTATATATATATATGCAACTTTGCACGTGGTGTGTGTGTATATATATATATCTACGTACCCTCGAAGTCGCCGGTGTCGGCGACGACGACCGTCATCGACTTAAGCTGCTCCAGTGTGCTCGTGCCTGTCATCTTGCTCCTCTTGCACTGTGGCTCGCTCATGATCGACACTTTGATTTTAAATCGTCTGCGGAAATACGGGAACAACAAACACACATTCACATACACACGCGCGCGCGATCTAGCTAGAGTTCCAAATTCAACTCCTATACCCGGCGAGGTTGTGTGCGATGGTGAACGAGATGTTACTGGAGCGCGGAATATGGCGTGTCGACGAGAAGACGCGAGCCTACTGGCTGCTCGTGGCTCGCGCGGTTTCTGCCAAGCGGCCGATAAAATCGCGAGCGTTCGTGTGCGAATATATAGGTAGGATAAAAAAGCACGTTGTGCGATGATGGTGATGAGAGGAGCCGTGCGTGCAGATTAGGTTGCCGACAGTGCCGGCGTCATTATGCCGGTGGAGGAAGGTTTGAAATGTAGAGTATAATATATAAGTTTTTGAAAATTTCATGACGCCACGATATACCTATAAGGTGGTAAATAATGGAGAATGGACGTTTTGAACTCTGAGATGAAGAATTCTAGGTTTTGGAAAATTATTGAAGCCTATTCATTGGGTTTTTTACTTCATATATTGTAGCTGTAGGAAATGATTTGCAAGGTGTTGCTGAACTAGAAATATCGATTTGTGTGTCTCAAAAAATATTTTTATTGTAAATAATATTGCTAATTTGTACAATCATTTGAAGCAAAAATAATTTTTGCTTTAAAAAGGAATAAAATTATTCTCTGAATTTGATGACTGTAACTACTTATACAGATAAAACAGAAGTACAGAAATTTCTGAAAGACGTTTTTATAAATAGCAAAATTTTGCTTAAATTAAACATAAATTAATTTTAAAATAAAGTTAAAATTTGTAATAAATGCTTGTAAATACTTTTATGTTAAAACAAAATAAGTATAAGATTATTGCACATGAAAATAATTTTGTTGAAATACTTTAAATAATGATTTTTACGTCGAGTAAGTACATCGATAATAAATAAGACTAATTGAATTTAAATTTTATAAAATATTTATTCATAAAAATTCATTTTATGAAAATCAAAAGTCTTTGACTTCTTTAAGTATAGAATACTTACAAACCTAGTATATAACAGACTTCTCATATATACAACCACCAATCTTAAACTCCATCTTATAAAAATAGTTTTATTTAATTGAATAAAAACAATTTCCTTCAAAATCTCTAGTATGAAAAATCACAATTCTTTAAGAATTGTTACGGCTCCTAATACTACTATCATTTGCTTTTAGATCTTCATTCAAATAAAATTTAATATCTACCTATTTTAAAAACTCGCAAGTAGTTTACTTAGAAAAATAAGATAAAAGTTCTCTGCTAACAGATAATTAATTCTCTTACAGACTTTGAGAATCTATTAGATTATTTTACAAGGCAATACCATTAATAAACTAAAACTGGAATTGTGTTTCTGTGACATCATTAGAGCCTACTTTGAGTATGTGATTTCATTTATATTAACTGAGTTATTTGATGATCCCCTAATCTCATACTTTTTCGGAACTTAAGTGTTTATCACTGGCAATGATTTTTGGCTGATGACTGTACATGAAAATAGAACAGATAACAAAAGCTGCACCCACTGTAAACTGGAACGTCAGTTGGAAGTCGAATAAATATATAGATGCTACACAGGAAATTACTATTGCAAGGGATGTTGCGAATCCCTTTAAAATATTGTCAGCATGTTTGACCACCATTGCAACAATTAGTCCACCACATGCTTGCAGTATAACTAGATATATTACAAATGAGTCATAACCAAAGAAGAATCCTTGGTTTGCTATAACTTTTCCATCATTTAACTGACAAGTCAAAAATCCAATTGGTAGTGAAAGAAGACTCAACTGTACGTTTCTCATCCATATTGAGATTTCAGACCCCTTGAGAATCTTCTCAAAATAAACTCCTGCAAATCCAGAAAGGAAGCAGGCTGTCAACGCTGCAGAAAAACCTAGCAGTTGATTCTGCTCAATTCCAGATGGAACTGTCTTTGGTCCACCTTGAGCCAATTGAACCAAAACAACTCCACCAAGAAGTATTACTAAAGCTGACCATTCAATTTTTCGTAAGGATTTTTTCAATATCACAACTGCAAAAAATGCAGTAGTCAATATCTTCAGTTGATATGTGACCTACAATGAAAATGATAATATTCATTATTATCCACTTAACAATAATTTCCATAGTAGCACTAGACATTGTCAATTTATATCTTGAAATAAATTAACATTAATACAAAGAAGTCCATGAAAAATCAATTGACTATACCTGATATGTAGCTGCATCCAAATTTGATGCAGAAACGTACAGCAGATTATTTTGAATAACATAAACTAATGATGGCACACACACTTTCAGAGTATCTTTTGGTTGCTTAATAATAGTCGAATCAAGAGCATTAATGAATTGAGAAAAACTCCCCTCCTCCAGAAAGACGGCAAACAAGCAAGTTATGAGTTTGACAACTTCTGCCATGAACACAGCTGCAAAATATACATAATTTCATTACATTTCAATAAAAAATCCACTTTAAAACTTTAATATTAAAAAATATTACCTGTAGAGGACAGAAACATATCCCCGGGTCTTGTCCGTGCATAACGCATGCTGAGTCCAACCAGTGCATTTTGCAACGTGAGCGTGACCAAGCTGATGTACTTGAGCACACGAACATTTTCTAATGAACAAATAACAAATCAACATATTTATCCATAAAACAACCCTCCCAATCAACAAAATAATCCACCACTCACGTGATTTATTCATAGTAGTCGAATACAATATAATACACTGCAGATATCCTACTATATTCCACTCGTATCCTCGTGTGCGTTGTCTCTCACATACATTCCTCCGACCTCCGGCGCCTTTCTATTCCTCTCTCACCTATTACCCTCTGGCGATCCTCACCTTGGCATTAAACAGATCTTAATTTAGCAGCGCGCGCTCTCGCTTCTTCCATGAATTAAACGAGAGGGGGACGAGTGTACATCAAGACATTTAAGACCGCGCTTGCGATAATGCCGCTACTGTTATCATTATCATCGCGCGGGATCTTCGTTTGACGTGCGAGTTGTGACGCGTGGCGGTTCCTCGCTATTTAATCAAGTGCACCATACAGGCGTCGTCGTCGTCAACAAACCAAACTCACTTGTCGCATTATATTACACTCGCGATACTTTCTGACGCTCGACGAAGATGAGCATCGGCTCGCCGCACATACATCCACGTGTCACCTTCCTCCTCTCTCGCTCTCTATATACCTATATAGGTATAGTGTTAAGCGGCGGCGGCGACGCGGCGCGTTCGATTTTTACCAGCTGTTCAGCAGCGCAGCATAAAGTGCTGCCAGCGCCGCGGCGTGATACGATGCACTGCAGCCAGCAGCAGAGCGGAGCAGAGAGCAGTGAGATCCTGGAAAGGCATGCTCGCTCGCACAGATGTCGCCGGGATTGCCGAAAAACGAGGAGTAGCAGAACGGATCGTAGCGTATACTTATATATTTATACGGATTATTTAGGTGTGTACTTATATACAACGCGCACGCATTTCGATGCGGAGTGTTGGAGGCAGTCTGCGCATCGGCGACACGCTTCGCTATCCTCTCAGGTAAGCTCATCCGTGCACAATAAGAGTAAAGTTCCGTGATATTCGCTTGATAAAAGGTGAAGTTGACATAAAAATACTGGAGCCACGAGCGAGCGCGCGCGCGCGCGCCATTGACCTCTTGCGGGTGTTAACGGATGGGTGGGAGAATGTCGCGCGCAAAGACTTCGATCAGATCAGGCGCGCGCGATTGGGTGGTGTCTGGTGCGTGCCAATTTTAGGGTGTGTATTATACATACAACATTCCTCGCGCTCTCGCTTAAGTACTTTTTTATGACAAAGAAAACACCACATACGCGCGCTATACTTGTACTGTTGCCGAGTGCGCGCCTTGGTTCCCCGCGATCGCGCGTGACTCCAAATATAGGTATAAAGTATATAACGCGTCGCGATGGTTGTGTTTATATACATCGTAGATCATCGTCAGCTGGTGTATATTTCCATTTCCCGCATATACACGTATCTATTTCGGGGATTGTGATATAACGATTATAACCCATCCGCGCGCGTCCTGCCCAACCCTTGTCATTCCCTCTCCTCTCTTTGTGTCTCTCTATCCCTGTTTCTTTTCGTTATTAATAGACAAACTGGGTTAACGAAAAATCAATTCTGCGCGAATGAGCTCCTCTAGGTAGTACCTATACCAGTACTCCGCAGCCCTCTATCTATCTCTTTCTTGTGTCTATATATCTGTGAGTCTATCTAGCTCTCGAGGGGTTAAATCGATTTTCGGGCCCGCGCAAGAGGGGGTTGCGCGCTGCCCGTTTTCATTGTCATGCCTCATATATATGCCGCATCAGCATCAGCGGCTACAGCAACGTGGCGTGCGTCTGTGCCTGTGCGTGACTATAAATGAACGAGACAGGAAAAAAGAAAAAGGAGCGTGATTTGATAAGGCGTCGTTATAGAGTGATAAGTAGGAGCTGCCGCTGCTGCTGCTGCCGCTACTGCGAGGTTTATGTAACAGTCTCTGGAGATTGGAGGTAGCTCGATTCGCGGAGACCTCGTTATATTCCTGGATTTAATGAGAGTATTATAGGGTATGTTGCGTGGGTTATTGTTTTCTCTGCTGCGTGCTGTTGTTCGATCAGGCGCTTCATTCATTATCAGATTGATTAGATGGAGGACAGGTCTATTATTGTTTATTAGGGAGATTGTAGTCGGGGTTTGTTATTCAGGCAGTTAAAGGAGAAGAAGCAGTAGGCAATAGTGGAGTGATTTTATTTATTTTTTGCATTTGGTCTTTTCCAGGTACGTTTTCCTGCAAAGGAACATGCCAAGTGCTTGAGACCAACAGTCAAAGGATGGAAGCAAAACGTGAAGGATTCGCTGTATGAAGGAGATACCAGTCATGGTTTTGGAGTCGGCACACCGAGTGATAATTTAAGTTCCTGCGTGTGATTTTAATCGTTAAAGTCCGTAAAAAGAGGTCAGGAGAGGATGGAGGTGAACAATGCCGTGGGTATTAGCACCAGCCAGAGCAGCACCAGCCAGAGTAGCAACTCTGAGATCAGCAGCAGCAATGACAGTAACAGAAGTTCCATATATTTGATGATACCTTTTCGACAATTGTGCGTGATCACAGTTACAATACCACTTGCCACTTTGCTGTTTTGCTTTGTGACAGCGTACATATATCAGCAAGATGACATCCACGAGACCCATTGTAGGGTAAGTATTTTTTTTTACATTAGGCACAGTTCCAACAAATAAATTGCTACTACTATTATATTTATATAAAAAATGATTTTGTATTCATACAGGTCTATAATGTTCTTCCGTCAATATCAGCCATTACTGGAGTATCTCCTCAAAGATATTTGTGGCGCGTGAGCATAGCTCTGCACATTGGACCACGTCTTCTAATAGCCAGTGTTTATTACTCATTCTATCACAAAATTCTCAAAACCGTTGAGGATGTGCCTAAAAAAATACAAGGATTTAGACTTTTAAATCTTTGTTATTGGCTGAATATTGCAGAAGTTGCTGCTCTGTGTGGTGTTACCTATATTTCCAATAAAGAAAATTATGGTGAGTTTTTATTATAATTCTATACGTTACAAAATAAATTTTAATAGTTCTAAGTATTAAAAAAAAAGTAAAAGAAAGTTGGACTAAATTTAAATAAATGTTTTTAATACTTGTAAATATTTACTCATGTATATAAATTGTATAGTACTATTAACTATGTGGTACAGCTTGACTAGCCATCTATCTATTTTTATTTTATATTTTTGTACATGTAAAATTATATGTAAATTGTAATACTTCTTAAAAGGACTTATTGTCTGTTGATTTAAATAAATAAATAAATATTTGATATACAGAATTTCTTTAAAATATTTATGATTTTGCAGCGGTGCATGAGAAGACCTTTATAGTGTTCATGATAAGTTCTCTTGCACATATGCTGGTAGCTGTAAGATTGGGTCGCCTAGTTACGCCAAATGCACAAAGTCTGCAGTACAAACAAGCCCTTTTCACAACGAGCATGATCAGCACTGTCGGCCTTATTATCTTCTTCTTGAAGCATCGATTACTGTGCCATGATCTGGGTATGAAAAATATTCTTATTTATATTTATTATGTGTAAAAAAGTAATTTCAAAAATGGTATTTTTTTTTCTCAATTATTTTATGTATAAAACTATTATTTTCTGTCAAATTTTCAACAGCATTTAGCTGGTTTTCTCTGTGTGAATACGTGATAGCTTCAGGAAACATGGCATTCCACGCCACTGTCATCTTGGATTTCCCTATGGATCAGCTGGTGGTAGGAAACGGTTTGCACTTAATCAAGAATGATTAATTTAGTGTTATGAAATTTTACATTTTATCATTTAAAGATGTTTTTCACTTGGTCTGAATGTCTGCTGTATATGTATATGGATCTCATCTAAAACAATGTTGTAATTTTGACATTCTATATGATTAACAGAAAAAATGCATAAATTAAAAAATACAATAAGTATATTAATTAATAAAAGAATAATTATATTAACAGCAGACACAGATCAGTGATAATAATCTTAGATATTGAGTGATGATAAACAATGGTGGGATAATCATTTGCTATCATCATTAAAGCAACAAATTATAGTAATAAATATTAGCAAACTATGACAAATGTATGGTAACTTCAGATTTGTAATGGATACATCTAATGCTTATGTTACTTTTATAGTAATGTTTTTGTGTTTGGACTATTACGTATTTCAAAGTCTGAAGACAAAGTTAAAGTATGCAAGCAGTAATTTTACGTTTATTTTAAATAAGAGTTCTAGTCGAGTATTATTAAATCTAGTCAGTGGAACTTTTATCGGCTTTAATTATTGAATCCAGAAAAGATCAATTAAAAATTTTGTCTAAGTGATCTCAAAGTTCTTAGGTGCTTTGATCAAATACTTGATTAAAAAATCCAATTTAAAATTATTGCGTTTGTCATTGAAATTTCAATTTTAAGTTACACTTACTCGAAAAAATTTTAATGGAGCACAGGGAAAGAAAAGGATAAAAAATTAAATGCAGTAAAGCAGTCAAACTATCACAAAGACTCGTCTTTGTTTGGCACTCGAATGATCATTCGTACAAAATTATATAACTCTATATATTCTTGCAATTGATTTGAATTTCAATGTTAAAAACTCAGTGATTTAAAAGTATTGGCAGAGATTGTTCGTTACATAAACAAAGAAAAGAAAGCTCACGACATATGATCAAACGATGTTGTAAAAGCATGCCGAACTCTTAGAAAATTCTAATGGAATATGTAGAATTTAATGTACTAAAAGAATCTATATAAAAAAAAATGAAAAATTTTCCAAAGTTTTTGTTAGCTAATACAGTTTTTGTAGAGTTCGGCACTGCTTGACTATGTATGTATACATATTGTTACATATGTATAATGATAATGTAATTAGCGATAATCATTTTAGAAGTCAACAAGCTTGACGTTAACTGTAGATCGTGTGGCACTTGTAATTTACAGTATCGTTTTTTGCACATTTTTACATATACAAATGTATACCGATAAAAAGGTTCTATATTTTGATAACTATTGATTTTTTAAAAATCCGTTCTCTTAAATTCACTGAAAATATCTGATGGCAATTATAACGTTTTATGTGACAAAAATATTTTATGGAAATAAGCTTCTTTACTTAACCGCTGCAAAGAGTCAAAAGAACCATTAAGATAAGTATGGTTGTTCAAGAACAAATTTTTTATATCACTTAATTGATGTATTAATATGATGCCGTAAAGACAAATTTAATAACGATTTTAACTATTGATTTGATTGTTGATGTAAAATTTTTGAAACATGATGCTTTTTTACGTACACAATTTAATATATGTATAGTAGTAAAAGTACGTAGGTAGTGATAAATTTAATGCATCAATCGAATGTAAATGTTATGTACATTACATATATTATATTTGTAATTAAAAAATTATCCGTGATTGGCGAATACACGTGGCCGTCAGATATTGAAAAGGTGCCAAGTGATGCACTAAAACAGACGCATAATTACGTTTTCCTTGTTATATAATTGTCAAGTACGCATACAATGTAAAAATAACACAATTATATGATTGATTTGCCATATAACTTTAGGAAATAGGATATTCATCGCTTAAGGTTTTTCTATTGCCTTTTTTCGCTATCGATCTTCCGTTTTTTAAACCGTTTCGTAAACTCATTTTATTTTTTTATCGCTTTAGAATTATTTAGCGAATGTTCAAATAGCGTCTCATGTGACTTGTCTCTTGTCTCATGTCTCGAGCGCGAAAAAAATCGTTGTTCGAATTCTTATACATTTATAGTTTATGGCAATAGAAAATTATACAGAAAAAATGACCATAGATTAGAAATTATTGAAATTGCGGACTACGATTTTTTTCATGCTTGAGACATGAGACAAGACACATGAGACACTGTGGACATTTCCTTACTATTTAGCAAAATGCTAAGGTATTTACGGGATTGTTTTTTTCTTAGTGCAGATATGCTTTTAAAAAATCGATAACAATGTACGTATTCTTTACTTTAATTATTCTCATGAGTCTTAACTTCCATATTGCAAACGATACTTTCGATTGATTTTTCAATCTCTTTTGAAGCAATAAATATTTTTAGCATTTTTTAATGTATAAATATTTACAGAAATTAATTAAATATGTAACTAATATTTTTTGTATAAGTAAAATGTGTTTATTTGATGTAGCGTTCTCAAAAATAGATCAAAAATAGTTATGCTTTTTCTTAAACTTTCGATATTTTAAGCTTAAATATAGAACTAGGCAATAAGTGTCATTCCGCACCATTGCATTGCTTAATATATATCAACGATACCAGCCTCTTTGCACGCTTACTCTTTGTCTCTTTACACTAAAAAGTTTACATGCGATTGATGAATGAATGTATACTTATAAACAACGGTTTTATTTTGAGCTTCACGAACGAAAACGGTAAATATTGCTTATTTAAAATGTATATAATTATTGATTTATTACGAATATAGCACACATTGTCTATATCAATAAAAAAAACTTTCTTTTATTTGTAAAAGAATGTGAAAAATTGCTAGATGCGTCCTCATATATTTTCTCTCATGTAGAATGTAAATGTATTTATTCCTGCATCTCGTACAAAGTATATTAATGGAAATGCGAAGGATGGAGAGTAATCTCCTGATTGTAAATCACTGTGCGGAGAGATCAACAAATGAATTGCGTTCTTTCGTGGGTACAATCATTGTAACGACATTTACTTCTTGCGCGTTTGTCGATTGAGGATATTCGTGAGAATTCCTCTGACTTTTTTATTGCGCAATTGAAAAATGATTTTAATAATAACAAATAAAATTGTGTGATTGTTCAAAAATCTTTTTATTTGACGAAACGATATGCAACCTGAAACTGCTAATTTATCATATCAAACATAAATCCTTTTACGATATATTTTTAGATTATTTTATTAACTATTCATTTTTATTTTATAATTTTTGGGTGCTAAGCTTTATTTGAGTAATAAAAATATCGTCGAGAAGTTACAGTAAACAACAGATTTAGTTTCAAGTTTAGATTAAAAAAGAATAGTTTCCAATATATTTTTATTGAAAATTTATGTATTTTCATAAGTACTTATTATAATAAATTTTAAAGTAAGATTCATAAGCACATTAGTTGAGATATTGAAAGATTCATAAGCACATTCATGTCTTAAAAAATTAATTGATTCTGGCAATAAACTCGTGATTACGAAGAGGTTAAAAATTTTGAAGTAAAAATGAAGTCATTATTGCTTCTTTCAGAAAATTTGTTGAACCATGAAACCAGTATATCACATATCTTTTTCTGAATCCCTCAATTTGACGCTGTTATTTTAGTTTAGCTTGTAAAATTCGCAGTTACAGATTGGATTGCTTTTAGAGAAAAGTAGAAATGAATTTCTAGTATAATACGTTAAAAGTGATAAATAACCGATAAGGATAAATAAATAATTTATTTTAGTTTCCACATTTTTCTCGCTAATACTACTTCGATATCGAAGAATCAAAACATGTAAAATATATGAAATTATTGAATTTTTTCTCAAATTCTGTATGAGATTATTCTACTCTACAATAAAACTCAATTTATAAAATATTGGTTTAGTTCATTCTCATTTACCCTTGTCTCTACGAAATAATGATCAGTCTTTTAAGTCTGATTTATAACTTACATGAAAATTACGATCATTAAACTCATTTCTTTGCAATTAGTAGAAATACTCTAAGATTTCCAATACACGGCATAATGTAGAACTTTTTTCCTTATAACGAACGATTTCATTTCGGAATTCAATTTGGTAATAAGAATAAGTTATTGAAACATTTTATTAAAGAAAGGATTAAGCAATAAAACCTATTATAATCTATTATACTCTTTATATTATTAATTCGTATTACATACCAATAAAGCGCCATTTTCTTTTACACAACAATATTGCAACTTAAATAAACACAACACATAAATTACTTAACATTTTTTAGTTTGCCTGGATGCGCTACAGAACCAGGTACGTCCTCAAAGGAGGACTGTGGCGAATGATTATGTTTGGATTTATTCGTATCTGTAAACACGAAAAGATTTTATTTAACTTCAAACTCTCGATTCCATTACTTACTTATAAAGAAGAGTACAATAACAAAATAAAACTCAAAACAAATCCATTGAATGTAAATAAAACACAAAGCCCACAGTGGGAGCCGACGGCGAGGGTGGCAAACACGAGTGGTGCGCTGGTCAATTTTTCTCCCGTGGTGCGTATACTTACTATTTTTCATCATACCCTGAAGTGCCCCTTCGCCCCCGGCTCAGAAACGCGAATGGGTATGGTGAAAAATCGTATACGCAACATGGGGATAAAGGATCGCCTACGGCTCGGGTGGCAATTTACACGTGCTCTGGACTGGCCAACTCTTTACTTCCCTAATATACTATCTCGTCATACCCGGGCCGAAAATACCACACTCGCGTTTCTGAGCCGGGAGCGAAAGTGGTACTTTTGGCCAGGGTATGGTGAAAAAATAGTATACACACCACGGGAGAAAATAAAGAATGCCTCAGATCAGATGTTTGTCAATTTACATGCGATCTGGGACATTCTTTACTTTTACTCCCTAGGTGTGTAATGTACTATTTTCTTTTATAATTAAAGATTAAATTATTAAAAAAATTGGCAGATTTGCATGCCCTGTAGAATCAAATGACAGCCCAACGCGACGACGGCACAATTCATTATTTTTCGTCTCTCCTTTGCGTGAACACGTAAACAACCGCACATTCTCTGTCGCTCTCTCTCTCTCTCTCTCTCTCTCTCTCTCCCGAGAGACCTTAAGTTGGATTTCGCGGCGAAATTATAACTTTGCTCGCTCGCTCTACCCGCACTCTGTAAACTATATCGCATCATCATATTGTATCTGCCGTCGCGGGGCAACTTTGTGCTCGCGCGTGGGTTTCCGCGCGCGCCCATAGCGTTGTACTAACAAAGCCGCCGCCGCGCAAAATAGTTTCCCTTTGTCGTTTACGGTCACTTAAAGGGACACGAAAGTTATTTTTGTACGTATGTAGGTATATACACCCGCACTTTATAACAGCCGTAAATAATTTTCTTTCGGTGTAAGCGCGCGCGCGCGTATGTACATAATAGAGGTGTGCAGTCGAAAGTTGCGCAATGCATACTAATACAGTTTGTTTTTATATGCGCGCATAGGGTTGGCCGTGCCTGGCGTCGAGACGCTCGGAGCGTTGCAGTTTTAAGTATTTGGATTTGCAGATATAAAAGTACATACAGTCGCGTCATTATATTTGATTTTCATAAGTTTATCCTGTAAGCAGAATGGCTACTATATGAAGCCAAAACTGGCAGGCATAATTTATAAGAACCTGCATGATAAACATTAATTTTTTATATTTGCTGCGGCTGCTAAAAAGAAACACTTATAACTCTTTCAAGATAATTTTCAAGAAGATTTTCAGTAAGTATACCGTTATACACAAAGACGAGCCACTTCCCAAATCAGGGTGAGCGATCAATAGCCGAGTGCTGCGTTAATTAATTGAATTAAAAAATAAAACACTTTTTATGCAATGGGCGTTATTAAGTATACCTGAATTCTCAGTCCCGGGGATTCTTGCCGCCGCGTCGTATGTTTCCCTATTTCTTGCGATTGGAGCGGCTGGGTTCCTCGGCGAAAAAACCTTCCGAATGCAGTTTTACCACATCAGCCACAGCTTCTTGTATCGCGTCTGGAGGTGTACTATAGTAGTTCGACATTAATGTACGAAGTTCCTGAGGGTGTAGTTCGTTATGACGGCGACCACGGCGCCGACTGATCGAAAAGGGAACAATTTCGAAACGTTCCGAACCCTTTTCCTGGCAAATATAAAACGGAGCACTCCGAAATCAATTTTTAAAAATTTAAATAGAAATCAATAAAAAAAACTCGAGCGCGTTGCAATAGGTCAGGGGCTACACTCAGTAGTTTTTGTGTCTAGGTGTCGGAATGTATCCAATGCGTGGTGTAGGTGTTTCTAGTGCCCGATGATGGAGTCTAGGTGGTGCGCACCGTAGGTTTTTGGCTCTTGGTGTTGCAAGTGGTGTTGAATATGCCATCTAGTTGTCTAGGTTGTAGATGTCTAGGTGGTGCGCTCTATAGTGTTTTGCATTTAGGTGTTGAAACGCATTAAATGCGTGGTCTAGGGTGGCCGATGATGGAGTCTAGGTGATGAGCTCCGTAGTTTTTTGCCTGTAGGTGTTGGTACTCATAGAAAACGTAGGGGGCGATGAAAACTACGGAGCGCACTACCCAGACACCGTCATCAGCTACCCCGAACACCTAGACGGTGCATGGAATGCATTCCGACACCTAGAAGCAAAAAACTAGGGCGCGCACTACCTACACACCGTCATCGGCTACCCCGAACACCTAGACCACGCATTGAATACATTCCGACACCTAGAGGTAAAAAACTACGGAGCGCACCATCGAGACTCCATGATCGGCCACTCTCAACACCTGGGCAATGCATTCGCCGATTTCCAACACCTGGAGGCAAAACCCTACGGTGCGCACCACCTAGACTTCATCTTCGGCGACCCGAAACACCGAGACCACGTATTGCATTCATCCCGACAACTATAAGCACACCACATTATTTACCACGCTGCACGCTTTGGCATCGTCGTCATTTTCGTTCTTCGGCGACTTCGGCTCCTCGCTATTATCCTTATTGACAGTAGCGGCCGAATCCGCGGTCGACGTCTGTTTCGGGCTTTTCTCAACGATGGGATCTATGGGATATCGATATCCATACTTAACCGCGTACTCATTACAATCTTCCATATACTGGATAGCGCGGTCCAAATCCGACATTTCATAGGGCATCGCGTCTGTATATTTGTTCACTGCAATAAATGAGGAATAGGTATATAAGTTAGTTATTACTCGATGACGGTTCCTTTTTTTTTCCTAACCTCTTTGCGGTAGGAACAATCAAAAATCGCAAACAGCAAAAATCACATTGATTTGTAATTTTTTGTTTTTAACGTATATAGTTGAGCATTCGTAAGAGTAAGAAAAGTTTTTCTCAACACCTATAACTTATTGAGAATTTTGATTTTACGTGAGAAATTCCTAATTACACGCGTCACTGTTAACAACCGCATATATATATTAAAAAAAAACCACAGCTTATACGCTATACCCAGTTATCATTCGCCCTTCAGAATGCCTTCATTGAATTTCCAGCCGAATATACTGACACTTCTACTCACGATCCCCCTCGTATAACCTCAGCATCGATATTATACGATGTATGTGTACAGACTCACCTGTGAGGCGACGCGCGCAGTAAATCAACGATGACTCGAGATATATATATATATACACACCGCGGAAGCGTTTCTGCGGATAACGAGCTGCTGCGTCCAGGCACCGTGACGTCGTCGCTTTGGCGGTGAATAAATTATGGCTGCACCCGCGGGGATTCGGCGAATGATAAGCGGCGCGCGACTGTCTATCGGTTATAGGTAAGCTTACTTATCGCGCACTGACGTTTTACTTACGGGTGTATATATGCGCGCGAGGAAGAGATGTTGGAAGACAAGTGACGGCGCGGATTTCAGATGAAAGCTGGAAAGTTTATATATTATGTGGGTATATATGGTTATATTCATACGGAAAAAGTGAAGATCGGCGGGAATCGTTTTAATTGAATTGAACGTGAACTTTGTTAAATGTGAGCAATGGAAAGTATATAAGTAGTATAGATGGTTTGTAGGTATACGAGTTTTTTTAGTTAACACTCAACTTTTTTTTTTATGAATTATACATAATATACATAATTTTTGAATGAATTAATGTCATTCCCCTTTTTTAGACTCGCTCGTAAATCTCGACCCACTATATACATACATTTAATCATCATTAATTCAGCTTCCTTTTTTCAATCATCTTTTTTTGTTCGTCTAACTAAAAAAAAATCCCATGTCGGAAGAAAATCGGGCTCAATCCTTATACTCCCCCGCGCATACATCCAAAAAAGGCATATATAATAGTTGACGCACGCGGCAACCTAATCGCTCGCGCCTCTCAATAGCGCAGAGCCCCGCATGCGCGCACACACACAGCCATACACAACACTTTAGCATCGCAACAACAAGCCTCTCTTACTCTAATCGATGAGCTATCCGGTCCATCCAGAAATACAGTCGGAGAATGCGAGCGCGTACGTAGGTACGTACGTATCCACGTACGTATACCTAACGCTGTGCTCTCTTGGCCGCGCACGCGAAAATGGACCAATCGCGTGTCATCTTTCGGTATGCCGCACTCCGTAATCCGCCGAATGGAATCTCCTACCTCCGACCCCCTTGCCTTCCCCTTCCAGCGCTAGAGTAAGACTCGTGCGGTGGTATATAGCGAGAGCGAGATACAGATAGAGAGAGAGAGAGAGAGAGAGAGAGAGAGCAATGTGGAAACGATGACGACGACGACGGCTACGAGAGGGCACAACGCCGGCTGGCATGTGTTCCGGAGATATGCGCGAGATCCCGAGTGGAGCAGCAGAGCAATGCAACGACGACGACGACGGCGACTCATGCGTCCTTCGAGGTCGCGAAGAGACGACCGAGACGACGACGACGACGACGACGACACGCGATATGTGGCATTTCTATATATATATATATATATGTGTGCTGCGATATGCGCGCGTCACGCAGTGTATATACGGTTGCATTGTGCCTGCGCGGGGTTGGCAGTTTCGAGTGTTGATGGAACGGTGTTTGAAAAACTATATAAATGAACTTTCGTGTATATAGTTTTGATTGGATGGTAGGTCCAATGTAAGGTATGATAAGTATAATCGGCGATCGAGATACACGCAGAGAAAAGAAAATCCGTTTGGATATGAACAAATCAATGTGTCATTTATAAGTTAGACAAATTGATTAGCAGTTTTAAGTCACGAATCGGTTTGAGTAAACAATTGAAACTTAACTGTTATAAGCTTTTGGTATTTTTAATATTTGTCGGTTGTAGAATCGGAATTTACGGTCTGTTGTGAAGAAGCACATAATAAGCCTCTTCTTAACTTTAAGTACTGTACTTGTATATGAATGTTTATTAAGGCACATATATACGTTTATGAGAATGCTTGAAACATACAGAGATCATAATTATCTGTAGATTTTATTAGACGTAATGACAAGTTCTTTTAATAATAGTAAAGGTTATGAAATAAATTTCGTATTTAACGTTTCTTAAGAATTACGTTTATTATTATAATTAATCTGTTTACTTATATAGCTATCCGTTGACTGTCAAGTATTTTTGCCTTTTTGATAAACCGTAATATTACTTGTCTTCGATAAATGTAAAAGTATATCGGTAAAAAAATTATCATCCGTAATAAACCCTGTTATTACAATGCACGCGAAACAGCTCCATTTATTCCTGGAAACCAGTTAGGCGTCGGAAATTCCAAGCTATATACTTATATATATATACACGTGACAAAAACAATATTCCCCAGCCCGCGTACCTAAATCCGCGCGTCCAAGAACGCGCCAAACCCCTGATGCAATACCTTAAATATGTAATAATATTCCGTTGAACAAGGAATCTATCTTCACCCCCCTTCCTTCCCGCTGAATTCCCGTCGTACCTGCGCGAACGCTGAAGAATCCGATGAAAATGTGTCGCTCGCTCGCGACTCTCCTTAAGATATTCGCAGGTGCGAGAGGCGCGGAAAATCTTTCCCCGTACGCGCCTGGTATTCTCTCTCTCTCGTGCTCTTTTCATCTCTTACTTTCGCGCTGAGAAGAGAATTTTCGAACCGGAGGGGCGGCGGCGGCGCGGTGCGATATTTTAATACCGGCGAGTGAATCTTGCGCCGGACCGTACGGAATCTCTTCTCGACATTTATACGGGGAGTTTCTTCGCCGTGTCTTCGGGGGCTGAAGTGCGAGCGCGAGTTTTTTTCCTTTCTTTTTTTTTTTGTTTTTTTTTTTTTAAGGGGGAGGGGTAATTTTGCGCGGCGTTGGCGGCTGCGTTTGCGTATATTATGCCCTGAATTTCGCTGGGAGTTTAATTTTTCTTAGTAGCTGGTGGATTTTTCGCAGGAACGCTGAGGATGGGAGGATTAATTTTATGTAAGATGGGAGAAGGTGTCTTTTATAAATATGATGGCGATGTGATCGCGTTACATTGGTATAGGATCGTTAGGTATATATATATCAATATTTATGCCTTCGATTTTAAATGGAAGATATTTTCATGGATTCATTCGTTCTTGTTTATACACAAAACACAAACAATCTTCGAATATTTCCGGAACTTTATAAAACGAAAAGCGTTTTTTATATATTCGGCTGAGGCAGAGAATGTCCCATCCCGATTTCACGTGAAAAATAGTCCTGCGTAAGAAAGTCCTATATCTCGGGCACTTCGCATTTTTACCGACGTTTAAGTTGTGAACCACTGTAGAGTTTTAGATAATCAGTCTCGTTTTCACGTTGGGCTCTCACTATTTATTATATACACTAGCTACATTCAACGCGCTTCGCGCGTATTATTTCTCTATTTGTTTTTGTCTTTGAGGTTATGAACATGATCAAGTTAGTCAGTTTCATTTTAA
>JAPYZP010000946.1:0-26296 GCA_030522985.1 Torymus sinensis | reverse complement strand
CGGTACCACTTTCGTTCCCGGCGCCCAATCGCGAAGGTTGTATTTTCGGCCTCGCCAGACAAAAAAAACGTATACGCAACACGGGGATAACCCCAGAACACATGTTTGCCACCCGAGCCGAAGGCGATCAATTTACACATACTCTGGACTGGCGAACTTTTTACCTTCACTATTTCACCATACCCAGGCCTAAAATATCACATTCGAGTTTTTGAGCCGGGAGCGAAAGTGATGCTTTCGGGCAGAGTATAGTGAAAAATAATTAGTGAAAATTATATGAGGAAAAAAGTAGGCACTTTGAATTATAAATCGAAAGAAAACGAATATCTTTTCTATTCTGTTGAAATGAATATGAGCTTTCTGGTTTAACTGACGGATCAAAGTAATGAACAGGTAATTATGTCAAGATCAGTCATTATACTTTTCTGACAGCATATATTTTCATATTTGTATGATCTGTTGCAGATATACGTACAATCGAATGCATAAAAATATAATTAACGAGGATGAATTGGCAGAATCAAGGATCGAATAATTTTAAACTAAACAACGGAAAAAACATAAAACTGGAACATGAAATGCTTTATGCGATCTTTTTCAAACTTTCAGCAATTCAACGTAAGCAGCCTAGCGTAAACTACATTTGTATTAAATTAATTAATGCTTTAATTTCGTTTCTAACTATAAAAAAGCTTTAATAATTTTCCAAAAAAATATTTTTGTGAAAATTGATAAAAACTTTCAGTAAAATTCAAAACCTTTACAAATATTAAGCACAGCGCCAAGTCAGCTTACCACAAAAAACTTCAAAAACTACACCTTCAAAAATAAATTCTTTTAAAACGCCTTTGTCATCTTTCACGAAAAATAGGATTTTTCGACTTCACACGCATCCATCCCACCGCTCCTGTATGTACGGGCAAAAAGCTTGGCGCCACGTTCTCCTCGACAAAAACCAAAACACGCTCGCCGAGCCAGTGACCCAAAAAAAACTTCGTTTTCACTTTCTACATACACCTGCGCCTCTCTCTCTCTATATATATATGTATACTTTTTCTCTGAAAATCGCCGGAGCGCTGCACTAACCGATGATATCAGCCATCCTCGCGGACGATCGGCTCACCACCGGAGCGAAGCAGCAGCCGAAACGAAAGAAAAACAAAACAACAGAGAATAAAGAGACAATATCCTCAGGCTAGCATCGTACAATGCCACATGAGCAGCGGGGGAGCAGTAGCGGCCGGCCGCCGGGACTGTCCGAATGGTCACTGGCGCGCAGTTGCCGCGCCGAGAGCCAGCCCCCAATGTTAATCAGATACCTGTTAACCCCCTAATTGGATCGAATTTGAGGCCGGCGCAGTGGTCGCGCGCACTCGTCTTCCTTCTCTCTCTCTCTCTCCCTCTCTCTGTTTCTCTCCCTACCTCGCTCGAGTTCTAGCTTACCCCTTTTTTCCACGAGCTCTCCCTTCGCAAATGCGACTTACGTAAGGAGGTTGCGATTTGCGGTCGCTCGCGTGCTTCGAATAGAGGAAAATAGAGACGGCTGGGTGCACGGTGCGAGTGAACGGTTCGAGTGGTGGGCCGAAAATTCAAGGTCTCGTGGTGGCATGCTAACGAGTTTGGCGGTGAATCATTATGGATGCAATTCGGAATGATGAAAGAAAGGTGTATTGTTCTATGCTGTGATAAACCAACGTTTTTCTGCTACTTAGGACCACTGATATAATCAATAATTACATTTACGTATTATCTTTTTGAAGCGACTATTAAATGATTATTCTGACACGCTACTGTTATATTACTATTCTGTATAGAGTACAATGTTTAAATAATATATTCGGTTTTTTGTCTCACTAGGATCAAAATTTGCTTAGTCAAAAAAAAAAGGAAATGAGAATTTCTAGAAATAAAAATGTGACCCAGTGTTAGATAATAATAGATTCTATTTTAAACTTATTTATTTTATTCTGGTCAATGAAAAGCCCTATCTGTATTTGGACCCACTTTTACAAAAGATACATCGCGAAGCCTTAGCAGGGCGCGAAGCCAATCGTGGTGTGTCAGGATGACAATCAATTTGACAAGACATGGCTGGAATCGTATAATAGTTGTCTTCGACATTTTCTCTACGAATGAAGATGACCTCTGATTTATAATGATCTCTATAAAACATAAATGGGCTCTCTCAGTATTTAAGATGATTTAAGGTAGCATAGGGCACCGACTAATGAATGATCGTTTTTATAACGTGTATCGAACAATATTTTATAACTTGGCGAGGCAGAAGTATTACTATTACATACGCTTGCGTCAGCAAGCGTGCGTAAAAGTGGCACTTATGCCACACCGTGCCATAAAATGCTTTTAAGATTATAAAAAGTTAAAATAATTCATCATTCATTCGACTATACAATAATTTTCAAGTAACAATGAAGCATAACAAATTTTGTGAAGATTACAAAAATATAGAGTACATTCAATACAAGTATTAGCTTATTTAGCTAGAGTAATTGGTGCGAGAGTAAAACTTGGTCTCAAAAATATTTCGTGATTTTCATTATATCCTAGTGAATATGGGTGAATATTTTTGCGTAACTTTTTTTCTATATTTGTCGTGATAAGAGAACTCAGAGAACTATCTTAAGTAGAATTAGATAAGACGCAAAAGTGAATTTGAAGAAAAATCAAATTATTACATTAACCTTGCCTTTGATTGAGATTCGGAAATGAATAGGAGTATTGTAAAACTGGAAGTAGGACATGTTATTCAATGCAATCATTTTGTAGAAACTGAAAGATACTCGACTTCGAAAACCGAAGCTGAATGTAGCGTTTAATCCAATTTGCTATCAGCTTTAGTGCATTATCGGGATTTTATTTGCACAATCCCGATAGTGTTAACCAACGATACGCATTACGAAAAAAAAACCTTGAATCGTTGTAACTAATTATATGATTAAACCTATTCACTTTTTAAATATACGCTTTGGACACTTTATATCAAACATCATATACAAATACACCAATCCGCACGTTGTTAGTAAAAAGTGAATTGTCAATATCAAACATTCCTTATCTCCATTTTTCATTACACTTTTCCACATCCACAATACCTCTTCAGCAAAGATACTTCACTCTTTGTACCGTCGCGCGAAATCCGCGAAAAAGGTGTCGTGTCACAGCAGCTTCTCTTACAATTCAGAACAAAAAAAAATAGATCTGCACCGCACTTTCGGGTTTTCGTTTCACTTTTCGCGGTCGCCTGGTCTAGCCGCGGTGAAAGAGACGTACGCGCGCTCACAATGTGAAACCGTGTCAAGCTTTTTTCGCGCTTCACGCATCGCGCCGACGACACGTGTGTGTGTGTGTGTTTGTGTGTGTGGGTGTGGGTGTGTATGTATTTCGCAATGGGCTACGAGTACACTCGGAAGAACAATCGTTTGATGCTGGGATATGTATTCGAGGATCGCGATTGTCGAAGTCTCCAGTTGGTGCTTGAATGAGAGTTGCTACGTCAATGGGGAATAATTCCAAGTGTATAGGAGGTATTTTTCATTCAAAAGGTAATAATAACATATTAGTGTGGTATGTTTAATTGATCTTTAAAAGGCTGTTTATACATACTTAATTAAAATTTCTAATCAAACAACCGATCTTCTGGATTCTCCGTGTAGATCGGTTCGAACTATTTTGTATTCTAATATTTATTTTGCAAACTTATTTTAATGTTTTGACGAAATTATTACGATAAATAAAGGCGGAAATAATGAGAAAAACTTTTTCACTACATCATGAAACAGCAAATAGTAATTTACTATTTATAGTAGGAAGTAAATGATGTCTGTATAGGGTAAACATATAAAACAAGTTAAAAGAAAATCCATTGTACTACACTTTATAAACTAATGTTTATAAACTAATGTCTACTGAAAAAAGTCTTCGCATCTCAACATCTGCGCTGTTATTAACTTTAGTATCACACGTATTAACACGAACGCCAACATCATACGGTACAATTATTTGCAATTAGGCAAATTTGAGATCACACCATTTAATTTAAGAACTCACACCGGGACTCGACACAGCATAACTTTTTACGCGCACGCGCGCGGCGCGCATTAATTTAATCACTCCTTCCCGGTATATCCATAAAAATGTTCGCCGAAATCTCTTCCCTCGCTTCGCACTCGCGCTTCCACACAAAAAAAGAGAGGAAAAAAAACAATTATACTATACTCCAACGCGGGCGCGCACTCGCGCGTGCGTGAGCGAGCGCATCGTTGCGTCTGCATAAGTAATTATAAATGATTACGGTGCGTAGCCCGTAAGTATAACTGCGCGCGCGTACCGCAAGAATAGCGCACGTGCTGGATTACGTGAACTTGAACTGTCGTTTACAAAGTATGTATATTGGAGGGTGTGTGTATGTGTGCGTGTGTCGATGTCAGATTTATCGGACCGTGAGCTGTCACAAACGGTTTTACGCTCACTTCCGCGATTCGATTGTTTGAAATGGGAGGGCAAAACGATGAGGTGGAAAGCTTTGTTTCCGGAACGATAAGGCTTTTAATGGCGCCACGGGTGAATCGCTTCTGACAGCTCTCTTAGATGAATGCATAAGTCGACAATACTCGTTTTGGATTTGAAAATTTCGTGTAAATTTATCGGTTTGCGTAAAGAAAAATTTAATTAACTAGAAATCGAAGGATCGTGTGCCCATTATATAGAGTAATAATTGACACAGATTCCATATGTAATACATAACGTTCTTCATAATTATTAATGATCGGATTAAATGCTTGGGGTCATCGCAGGAACGTAAGCATGACCTAACTTTAAAAACATAATTATTTTTTTCGTACATAAAACAACAATTACTTGATAGCAATCTAAATGACATTTTTCAACAACCATGCGAAATATTTTGTATTATTTTAGTGACTACAGAAACGATTTCAACTTATTGTTGAAAAAGGCCAGCCAGCGATGCATCACGGTTCTAGATAAAGAAGAACTTATTTGAAATAACGATTAGAACGGCTCGCCGATTTGAGAAGCACCAATAAGCTATAACTCTGAAAACACCATAACACTCATTGAGTATCCATCTCCGCAGCACGAAGCGTCACCCACCATCTCCAACGCCCCCTTATCAACCAGCGACATATGGTACGGGCCGACGTGGTCGAACGCCATAATCGCTCACGATGCGCATGACAATCATAATAATAGCAATAACCACCGATGTGTGTATACATGTGCATAGATGCATGCATGCATGTGTATATGTATACGAGGGCGCGAGGGACGGTCTCACGTGCGCGGCGGGGCCGCGGGTATTAGAGCGAGGAAGCCTCTCTCAAGAAATTGGCTTAAGGGATCGGCAGAAGCATGATGGTAGGTATATAGTAGTAGTGTAGCGGCTGTCTGGCTCAGACGCACATCATGAGAGCAGAAAGCAGCGCAAGGAAGTGTCGAGGGCTGTGTGCGTGTATTTCTGAAAACTGACGCCCGATGCTGGCTGAGTGTGGATTACGGCAGGGCGAGATGTTCATGCGTGTCGTATAGAAGGATAGCATATACCTATAATATGTCGCAAAAGATATTGGAATAAATATATCATTCATGGGGACGAGCGAGAATGTTGTATTTTAAATTGGAGTCATTATTTGAAACGACCATTATTTTGAATTATATAAAAATAATCGAGCCGTTTTAATAAATACAACAATAAGATACTTTTTCGGGTGTACAAATGTTTGTCTCTTCTACATTTCTTGCGCAATGTGTAAAGTCTTTATCTTGAGTTACACAAATTATGTTACTCTCTTTAAATACTGTCATATATTGATATAAGAAATACGGCACACGTACGCAAGATCGAATGTAGTCTATTATACCTATAGTAAATAAAATAACAAAAGGAAAATCATAAAGCGCCATAGTTTCCAAATGGATTGAAATCTAATTAGAACCACTTTTACGCTATTTTTTAAGGGAAATACTATTATTACGAAACGTTAAGTAATTATTAATGAACTGAATTCGATTATCATCATAAAAATAAGTTGATAGGCAACTTCATTATGTTTTTAAATGCGTTATTTAGGTAATTAGTCATTTTTTTTCATTCATTTCAAAAGAACCGATTACAGGTCTAAGTAACACAACACCTACAATTAAATACGTTTTTCCACACAAAAGAGTAGTACTAATAACCGTTTCCCTCGTTTACCAGCCTATCTAAACGTATTATCGCGCGTAAAATCCACTTAAAACTGATACTCACTCATCGTAAAGCACACGCATACACACACACAAACGTACGCACACAAGACGACCGATCCTTGTAGATTTGAAAAAACTTCCTCTTCACAACTTATAAATATTAACAAAATTCACTTTGCAACACCTTCTCCGCATAATAACGCAACAATAACGTCAGCGGCAGCAGCAACAATCGTTCACTCGATCGCTAACCGTATGTACGTATTCCGCAACACACTCGTTCCAGGGCGACATTAGAAACCGCTTTTCAGCAAATTACGAAAATAACGTGCATTAAAAAAGAAAAAAAGTTTTCACGACAATAAAGCCTAGAGTGTAGAGCATCGGTAAAAGCGGCGCGCGCCTAAAGGAAAACGAGTTCAGAAAGGAGGGGGGCAGTGCATGTATATAGCAGCGCGGCATCTCCTCCTTAGCGAGATTACTTTTCCTCGCTATTAATTAAGGCGTAAACGGGCGTCCATTTATCAATTTCCATTGCGCGCCAGGCGCTCCGGTAGGAAAAAAAAAAACGAGAGCGCAGCCGCGAGCCTCTATGATTTGCAAATGCCCGCGGAATGCGTGAAGATCCGCCGCCGCTGCTGCTGCTGCTGCTGCTGCTGCTGCTGCTTTCCATACGTACGCTAATGTACGGCGAAACCGCGAGAACATGTGTATGTATGTGTCTGTAAGCCGCGTATTTTAATTAACAAAATAATTGGGTGACTCTCGCGGTGCCGGTGTGTATCGCACTTGTGCGAGAGGGTTTGAATTTTATTAATATTTGTGATTTATGTGGCTGGTCGTTTCGGTATAATTTAGTATATCAATGTGGAATTATTTGTGCCCAGCATTTGAAGAGATGTAATTAAGTGATAAGAAAATGGAATAATTTTTTCAACGTAATTGATGCATTATAGGTAATATGAAGGACAATTAATAGCTTAAAAAAAAAATCAAACTGTTCTCGTAAAAAATAATCAGATTCTACATAGGTAAATATTTCTACAAATTGAAGTACTGTTTTGTTAACAAACTCACAAAAAATACACAGCTTGCGAAGTATTTTCCGCTTTTCAGAAATCGATATAATGATTTTAAACATTTTTCAGAAAAATGAATATTAATGTGTATAACCGTTATCACTATAAATTTTTTCTACAGTCGCACTTCTATATAAGCAATCACCCACATTCAGACTTAATTTGCAATTTATATGCAGAGTTTAAGCGAATAATAATTCACCTGAAAACTTCTTTAATTAAAGTCATTGATTAACCGCGTGATCTTTTAATTCTATCTGCGTAAAATACTTTTCAAACCTGACGTAGAAACTTTAACCATAAATGTACAAACACTCCGTCAAATTTAAATCCAATTTATAATATGAATAATATATCACGCCTGCATGAGGGCACTGTATAAATTGTGATAAATCAAAACAAACACGTTTAAAAAGTATTTAACGCCAGACGAGTTTTCCTTTTCAGACTGATATCCCAGTCCGTTTTGACACAAAGTTCTCGGAAGTGCAAGAGCACACGTGTATCGTCGGCCGAAGAAATACACCGACATCTCGTGCGTGCATGAGTAACGACCGTTTCAAGCATCGTTTGCACAAAAATAAAAGCAACCACCTGTTTTTCACGCGCGACAACTTCCTCGAACGAAAAATCTCTCCTCTCATACTTAAGCACCGCCTACGGAATTAAAAAGGTCGTAAAAAAGCAAGGAAACTACAAAGCGCAGAAGATGCAGTCTCTCGGGAGAGCGCGCGGAACGATTGTCCCGCACGCAAATAGCGCCCAGCTGTTGTCACGGCTCTCGATAATGGGCCCCGCAAAAGTATCACGCGCTGGTTTATGGACCGCGGCGCGAGCGCGTCTTTGTTTAGCAAAGAGATATGCATTGTCTCCGCAGCGCTGTATATGCCTATGATGTAGAGGTAGACGACGGGGGCGTTTTGTCGCGCTGCGAGACAGCCTGATGAAGTAATTACTGGAAAGCCGCGGGGTTTATGTAGCGTAGGCGCACGCGCGCGCGCTTTCGCGGGCCTTTGCATAAGCGAGCTGAGTATATGTACATCTCGAGAGACGGAGATTTTTTTATGTATACGCGCGGGGCTGCGAGAAATTCGGTCATGATTAATAGCGGTGAACAGATAGGAGGCTATTTTTACGATAAGGTAGTTTTTCCTTTTCGCCGAGTGTCCTCAATTGCAGTTTAGGAGCGATATGTAGTCGGGCTTATTAGGATAAATTGCTTGTGATGAATTTTAGATGCGGGGTTTATATGGTCAGAGCCGTGATTTTAAGCTTTTCTTTCGATAAATGGGTATGAGCAACGATAACGAGTAATTTAACTAAATTTCACAACTATTAGCTAGTCATTGATTGTAATTCGCTATGATGAAACATCTGAATATTTTTATCAGAGCTTTCTATATAATACATCATTAGCATAGAACTTTTGTGCAACTTGGGGATAATTATATGTTTTTAGATGAGTTTCTATTTTCGTCTCTTATAAAGGTGATGGATGAAATCTGTCGTCATAATATGATTGTTTTGATTAGTTTTGTAGACTCATTTGAAGAATAAGGGCCAACATTTTATATCTTTGAATTTTCACGTTTGAATCTTGAGTTTCAGTATTTAAAACTGAATAATTAAAATAGAATAAGAAAAATTTCATTATTATTTATAAAAACGACGGTAGGTGTAATCGTGTAATTTAAACTGATTGAAACAAACTAACTTAATCATGTTCATAACTTGAAAAGAAAATAAATAAATTAATAATAATAATAATAATAATGGCTATATAGTTAGTAATAAGAAATACCAAAACGGATGAAAGTTTAAATTTTATAATTAAATAATTTTATTTAATTATGTATTTAAAAATAAACTTGAGTAATTTGCTTAGAAACAAAGTAAAATGTTTTATGGATAAAAGTATAATCTTTAAATACAAATAAATAACTATCATTAAGATAAAAAGACAGATTTTTATTAAGCACTATTCGCGCCTTAATGTATTAATTCAAGCGCAAAGATAATTAATAATTCAAGATACTAAATTAGCAATGCAATTTCTGTCGCGTCCCCCGATTTTGCCGATACATCAATTTGTGAACTCATTTTAATGACCATCAGAAAGGCGTAAAATGGTTATCTGATAGCAGCCGCGTCAACCTGACTATCGCTTTCTAATTTAATGAACGGTTGTCAAAATCCAAAGACATCCTCATAAATTACAAACACGTATCATCATCGTTGGGGAGACTGCAATGAGCGGAAATTGCCTCTGCAATAAGTAATTACAGATTTCCAAGCCGAAGGGTGTCTGCGACGTGAGAAGACTACACAGTTTCAAGTATAGCTTTAACACTGAACGTGAATCTACTATTTTAAGTATATTCTACAATATTTTGTGTAACCGAATTTTCTATAAAAATAAATAATTCATCATGAGCATCGAAATATATAGAAGAGAGAAACCCGCGCTGTAATCCTATATTCCCACTTCGTTTGCTATTCCGCCGTGTATTAAAACTATATAATTATCCTATTGATGTTCAGCCATAGATATGAAAAACCTCACCTCTACCACACGCCGTCAGTGTTGCTCTCCATAACGCTCCTATATTTTCACTGTTACCCAACAACACCAGCACAACCCACCGCACTACACGTCGCTATAACGTTCCCCATCACAATCTCCACGCGCAACCAACAACTCGGCACACGTGCGAAACCTCAACCTTCCATCGCACCCCGCCCGAAATTCCCGATGAAAACACGCGCAGGGAGGAAAGAAAAAAGTGTACGTCCGAACTAGAGCAGCGGGCCGAACTCTGGCGCGGGAATGACTAACCCATAGCCGGCGCGTGGTGCGCACGTATATCACGAGGTAGGCGCGATTGCTTCCGCGCTGCGGCTAGGCTCGTCGGCGCGGCCGCGCGCCGTTTCCGGCGATTTTATCTCCGCGGCGTGACGGGGTAACGGTACGGTGCGTGCACGGGCATCAATAGCCTCTACCTACTCGCGCACACGCAGCGCGTAGGAAACAATGCCCGCGAAATGAGCGGTTTGCTGCTCCCCACTCCCATAGGAGATAGGTCGGGCCTTTTTTACCTACTTTTCGTTATAACACTGGCGCGATTTTCCCGCGGCGCCGATGCCGTGTGTTATTCTCTATTTTCTTCGGGTGATGGCGGGGATCTCCGGTTGCTGCAGCGTGGCGTGTATTGCGTGGGTTTCCGATGAAACGGAAGCGGTTATAGTTCGCTTGGTAAGGGTTTTCCGGGTACTGGAAAATTATAGTGGTGCACGGCAGGTATAGATTGGATTGTTTTTTCTTTCTTTTTTTTTATAAAGATGGATTAAGGTAGTTGCTGGTAGCGGTTAAAATATTTTTGAGATAAGTAACTGACATAAGTAATTTGCTAAAAATGAATAAAACTTTTACTAAATTTTGGTATAACGGAACTATATATTTTGTTTTGCATACTCTAAGTGTATTCCATTAATTGTTATATAAGTGTATAAAATAAAAAAAAAGTTTGAGTTAACTGATACATTGATTCACTAGAAAAATTTAAATAATTTAAAATATAAATGTCTACTAGCTGCATTAAAAATAATGGTTGATTTTATAATAATTTCTACCCGGAAAATATTGGTATAGGTTCCAGCAAGAGAAAAGTAACAATCTTGAGCCATAATAATGGTCTTATATAAAGATACGCATTAATATTTACTCATTTATGAAACTATCTGGTCTTTGGTGTAAGTCTACGTAACTATTAAAACAAAACGTTCCTTGCTAATTGAGTAAGTTGCAGTGTTAGACTCTACCGCAACGGTATTGTGTAACACATAGACACAAAAATTACTGGGGTAAATACCAGTCAACTGAAAAATATTCCTACCGCATTATTTTTATGTTACGGAAAATTAAAATTTTTTATTGAAAATAATCGGTTGCTTAAAAATAAAGAATGTCTACGATTAGGAAAAGTTCGAAATTAATTAAGATAATAAGTTGCTTTAATTTCGAGAAAAGAATTCTTTTAACAGCTCGGAAGATTTCGTAACTTTAAAAACCAGATAAAGCTAAAGCATGACAATTAAACAGTTATCTTTCTTTGAGTTAAAAACCACTTTTTCAAGATAAAATCTGATCCGTCTCGTGAAATTGTCGGGAAAAAATTTCAAAAATATTTTGAATTTTTCTAAGTAGGTAAATGCAACTAGAATGTACTCGAATAATTTGATATAAATAATATTATCTTCAAAATCAATTCTTAGTTACAGATAATCAAGTAATTAGAAGTATTTTTCAAATTATTTTAAAAATAATTTTAGAATTCGTCATTATATAGTTACTTAATTATTATTTTTTATCTCGGCAGTTTGGATTTTGACAAACACTTAGATTAAAATCGTCGATTCATTCACCTTATTGAATCACCAATAGATTTAGTTACTACAATAAGTCATATCTACAACACACATTTCCAATGACTAAGAAGTTGAGTGCATCGTTCCAAAAGTATCAAACCATGCCTCACAAAATCTCGATATCTCTATATTATTAATTTATCCTTAGAGCCAAGTCGCCGCTAGAAAAATTTCGCGGTCCCAAGCTCTCCATAGATTTTTCCGCCGCGGCCCGTATCTCGCGGAACACTGTGGTCTTGCGGTACTTTTACGATTAAATCTTCAGTTGTCGGATTAATTTGCGTCCCGCCGTTCGGCCCAGAGACGTCGAAACGTTCGTTAACGCACGGCGCGCTCGCGTTACACTTTGCGGCTTTTCAAGAGAAAACCTGGGGGGCTTCGAGTTACCCGCGCGCCACGACTCGGCGAGAAAGCTCGCGGGAAAATTCTCTTGCCGACGGACGACGCAGTTTTGCCCGATTTTTCTCTTTTTGTGTAATTACCCGCGCGCGCGCTCGAGTTTTAATGTCGGATTGTGCGGCTGGAAGTTGTTGAGTGAAGAAACGCTGTACTTGTAAGTGGGAAATGAGCAATTTTTACAAAGTTTTCTTTTACTTACACGCTTGCGAGCGGACTATGAGTAACTGCTTTTCGAGACTAACATTAAAATAAGCGTATACTTTATGTTTTATATAAGTTTTCTGTATCAATTTTGTATAATGAAGTACAACCACTCAGAGCAGCAATGTACTAGATATACTTTTTCATTATATATAATTTTGCTCTGTGAAAGACGATTTAGTACGACAAATTTAAAATTAACATTATATTACATGTAACAGTTTTCAATGAAAAAAACACTCAATATCAAATAACATGGCAATTGTTTAATTTGGGAATTGTATACCGACTTTTACAGGAAGTAAGTAGAGTGATTACATACAATGATAGAATGTGTGAATTGGTATACAAAGTAATTTACAATGAAAGCATGCTTACGGAAATAAAAATTTCACCTACATTCCGAACAATACATATATTCTCCCAGTCATTTTACAAAAGTACATATTGTACTTTTAAAAATGTTACCTGATTCTCATTCATACAGATGTGATATATATTCTATAAATGATGCAGTTAAATAATTTTATTCGGAAAAATATTTCTATGAATGTTAAAGAGATGTACTGGATACCATAATTTGTAAGGAAATAGGGTCGTTATCGCCTACCGGAACATAAATTAATAAAAACACCATAAAACCTCTTTGAACGCGCACTCCGGAACCCAAATCCCTCTACAATTCAATGAACAAAAACCAATAAATCGCTCCACGTCACCTCCTATACAAATCTCACACCTGCATCTCCAGAAAGGTGTTCGCACGAGTGATTTCCGCGCGCGCGCCTTCTAAAATATTCAAAGCCCTAGACGAAGAAGAAGAAGCGCTGCAGGAAACTGTATCATTCCAGGAAAAATCGGCCGGTAGGAGAATCATGAAAACCAAATGACCTTGTCTCGCGCGCGGCCATTCTCACGGGACAAAAACCGCATATATATGTATAGAGCTGCGGGGAAACTGGAGTAGCGCGGCGTAACGGCCTGACCCGAAGGAAGCGGCGGCCGTGGGACACGCGGCGTCTCGTCGTCGGAAAGTCAGTACGTAAGTGCGCGGGTAACGCACTTATTTTCTAGCCGCGGCGCGTGAATTATACACGGCGCGCTGTATGATGGCACATCGTTGAAATGGAGATGCGCGCGTGCAAGTAAGGAGAGTAAGTGGTATGTGCGCGGGATTCTTAGAGTGTAGAATGCATGAGCGCGCGGAGGGCTTAGTGCAGAATTTCGTAATAGGGCTAGAGATTAATTACTTAAAATTTAATATAATAATGTGGGAAAAAGGGTCTCGAATTATAGTAAAATGATGCCCGGTGTAATATGTATGTATATAGCTGAATAAACGTGCAATGACGAAGTGGATATAATAAATAAAGTAATTTCTGGTAAAATTGCCGAGTAACTGATAACTGTAAGATATGTGATAAATGCTAACATAAATATCACTAGAAGTCATTTTTGAGATAAATCAATGTACTGTAATATAGTGTCGATATGAGAGTCTAGTCTTCTTTGAATCCTGACCATTGTGAATAAGTACCAATGACTCAATCAGTTAATCTTGGATTGAAACACTCATTTTAGAAAGTGGATTTAATATTTCTTATCTTATATTAATGTAAATAAACTAACTAGAAATACTATATCGACCAATGACATAAAAATCCTATAAAATTATATGCTGTTCATAAATTTATTAGTCTCCTTATAATTCGTGCATAAAATATAAATCTTTGATTATGTTCAATAAAATTTAAAAACCGAGTTACTCAAGTACTTTAATATTTATATTCATTGTTAGCTAAGTATTGTTCATAACTTTTAAAACCTAGTTTTATGTTTAAAATGTAGTTTTTTTACAGTACTCTGATACATATAGTTAAGTATATTACTTTTGAAAATGTTATTTAAACTTAACGGTAACGTAACAGTATTCCACGTTTTATACCTTGGCTTTTTACGATATCCTTTATTATAGTCTAATATTTTATATATAGTCTGGCATGAGCAATCGCTATTAAATTTCAAATTTCAAATTTCCTAACTGCACTATACGTTAAAAGTCTTTTCCCAGCGAGTCTTCCGAAAGAAAGAAAATTAATTGCGCATAATGTATACAAATAAACTTTTACTATATTTTCTTAACGTTTACAGCCATATTAAAAATTAATTTTTTCCTCTCGCCATGACTATATCATGGCGACGACTTAATTGAAGCGCAAGATACAGTTTCCTTAAGAGACAATAAAAGAAAGTTCGAAGACAGCTAGAACACCTAGGGCAATAAAAACTAGAGAAAGACTCGGCGCTCATAGTTCGATAAAAACAGAATGTAAAACGCTAAATGGCCTCTGTCCGATTTTCTCGTGGTATAATACAGGCTCGACTTGTTTTTCGTGCTTCAACTTCTGCTCTTTCCTTCTAGCATTATTATACATCTAACAAATCTCAACTGGTGTACGTGTATGTGCGCAAGGGTCACTGAACCTCTAAAGGAGACACGAGTCTCCGGCGTAGTTATCGCTCGAGCAATTTTCCAACCCTCGCGCGATATAGAAGAAAGTCGAGAGCGCGTGCGAAATAGCGTATTTTGCAAATATACCTTTTGTTGAATGAAAGAAAGCGATCGTTAAAAAATCGTAAAGCCGCCGGGGGAATCGAGTTAATAACCGAGAGTCGATGGCGCGCGGCAATAAAAATGGAAAGTAAAAATTCGCCGCTGCGCTTTGGGAGGGGGCCGAGGCCGATAAAACCCGGCGAGGCAGTTAAAGCGCGCTCGATCGTTGTCGAGAGCCGTTTAATGAATGTGCAGTATAAGGGACAGGTGTAACGAGAGGTGACATTGTTTCGCGCACGCGCTCGAACTGCTGCAGGTGCGCGCGCCGCCGCCACAGTGGTAGGGATAATTCGAAATCGTGTGCGCACTCGACCTTGAAGCGCGGAATAAATTTCGAGGATTGTATAATAGGGAGGAGTGGGCCAGTTGAACCTGCGGGTACAAAATTCGATCATACAGCGGACTGAACAGAGCTGAAGAGTTATAGTGTGATAAAGCTAAGGTGCGATATCTAGATAATTGTCAGTGAAGAGAATATTAGAGATAAAAAAATGGATTCTGATGGAAATTGAGATTACGATCGACATCATATGCTAAGGTTAACGTGGAAGACATTAAATTAATATTAGAGACGAGCATTTTCATGATAGCTCGTTGGGGTTTCAAAGGGTATTGATTTCGATAATAACGTTAAGTTACTATATATAGTAATTGGCTTTGCTCAAAACAGTTTAAGCAGGAAATATTCGATTACACTTACAATTTACCGATTATGCAGTTTCAGCGTACACATATATCGTATTAGAGATTTTTGCTTTTCTTCATTCTTATATTTGAAAATTAACCGATTATTTGTTATTAATTGTTTGTATCAGTGAATGTGTCTTTTCGGTGAAATATAATGAAATTAATATTTTTTTTCCAATTTTACAAAAGAAACGTTAAAATTAAGACGATTCCCATTACCTTGTGTTTATTTATCCACGCGATGAGGTAATGTAATTCAAGCATTATCCAGCGTAACTCGAATCACGCAGCCTTTATTCATGAAGAATTTCCGACGTAGCGCACGGCTACGCCTTCGTAATTATATATCTCCTCTTCTCACCCAGCCCACGTAAATTTACACCATTGTCATTTCTCTATATTCGAGCGTACACGCCGTGAAGAAATAAACCAACACTTACTATTTATCCGGCAAGCTTTCATACGCCACAGAAGCCACTTCTCCAGCCACTGTATTGTCGACGGGGATTGTCCCGGAATTTGTGTGTGAAAGAGATAAATTATTGAACGGAGGTGCGGAGGAAGATTCCTCATGAATTTTAAATTTTCGCGGGTAGAAGAGGAACGGAGGGAGGGGAGAGGCCAGGTAAGCCGATGACGCCCGCCCCGGCGAGAGGGGGAAGTGTGTTAATGCCGTAATTATGCGAAGCCCTAGTTTCCCACCTTTGACCGCTGAGTTGATACTTTTTGCTCTTCTTCGCGGCTACTTTCCCGTCGTGCACCCGGCGTTGTTGTTGTGTATGTATAGAGAGGTGTTATGTGATGCTCGGAACGGGATCGAGGAGGTGCTCTTAACGATAAGAACTTTATAAATTTGTTTTTTCGATAAATGAGTTCGGATTGTTTACAAAATAATTTGGTATACCCTTTATCATGATTAAAATGTTTGGTGTTTTCAGTATCACAAGTTTTTAATGACACACATATATATATTTTTTAATTTAATTTTATATAATATAACAAAGCATATTTTTAAAATATATTGATCAAGAGAAAGCAAAATTTTAAATACTTTATATCGATTGCAAAATCGATTCTATAGTCAGTTACGACTGACTCAGGTTAAAAAAACAAGATTAATTATTCATAAAACTTTTATTACACTAGTATACTAGCTGCATTCAATCCGCTTCGAGCATATTATTTTTGTTCCTTTATTTATTTATTTATTTATTATTAATTTGAGGTTATGAACATGATCGAACTGGTTTCAATCAGTTTAAATCGAACGATAATAACAAATTTTATAAATAAAATAATGAAATTTTTCTTATATTATTCCAATTATTCAGTTTTCAATACTTAAACTCAAGAATTCAGTCTTCAAAATTTAAACATATATTAGATTTTGCACTTATTCTATATAGACCAATCAAATGAGTCTACAAAACCAATCAAAACAGTCGTATTGTGATGACAGATTTCATCCATCACTTTTTTAAGACAGGATACTGTATTGTAACACAATAGCTATATATGGACTGATTGCAATCAAGGAACTCACCTGTAATAGAAAACGGGAATTATCTTTATTTCATTATATATTTGATTTCTTGTTACAGATAATAACAAATTTATTATTTACATCTAAGATTGAATAATGTTCTGTACATTATGAACTCGGTATGACGAATTTTGATATTAAAAACGATAGCAGGCAGAATCATCCAAAAGATAGAAAAAATAAAAATATCTGACACGAGCCGCGGGCGACAGCGACATACCCGAAACAAGGAAAGTTATGGACCTACACACTTCTATATATACATAAAGTACACCTATGCTAATGTTCGATACCAAACGACAGAGCTGCACAGAAGCCACTGCTCCAAACGTTCCTATTGATTCTGCAAGGAAGCTCGCCGCGCGGCGCAGTGTTTCAACGCGGGGAAAAATGATACTACGACAAGGGAGAAAACCGTTCGTCGCGTTGTATTCCTTCCTTTACGTTGCATGATTGCCGCCGCGAGATGCAGGTGGAAGATTAATCGCTGACGCGTTGCGAGATTGGCAAGAGAAAACGCGTTGTTCGCGTGCGTTCCGCGTTTTCGAATTGTTTCTGTGTGCGGTATATATGCAAATGCGAAGTATACGACGAGATGAGCCATTAATTACTTTCCAAGTGATGACAGATATTTACGGGGTTTATATGCGAGACTGATTGGCTAATTCCTTATTTTGGACGTATAAGACGATGAAAGATTAAGGAATTTTTATCTATTGTACACGAAGGAAATATTTTACAATTAATAAAAAGTATTTGAAAAGTTTGCATCTGCGTATAGAAGAATCAATATTCTTTGCAGCTATAGAATGTATTCAAAGAATCTCAAGATTTCACATTCTACGGATATTTTTCGCAGTGCACGCAGGAAGGTTAATTTTTCATTGTTGGCAAGAGAAAATTTCAAAGAAACTACATATAGCAAAAGTTCCACTGCAGAAGAAGGAATAAGATCATATCGTATTTATTATATTCATTAAACGGTCTTTTTCACTTTAATATGTATCCCATGCGTACCAGTAATTTTACTGAAAAATATGTTATTTGTAGGTAGGCAACATTTGATTCGCGTGTTCCTTAATCATGTTCTTCCGAGCCATACACGTTGACAAAAAGTATCCCAAGACCCCACAGCGAAATCTCCTCGTCGAGTGCAATTTAACGAGTGGCGGCGAACCAATTCATCATCGCCTCGGCGATTTTGCACGTTCCAACGAGCGACGACGACTACGACGGCGAATGAAAGCGGAAAGAGCGATAAAAAGACGGAGAGGAAAAGCACATCGTCGAGGCGAGCGTGACGAACGATAAACAGCTTGAAAATGAAAACGCGCACGGGTAAAAGTGCAATAATCGCGTCGACGAAAAGAGAGAGAAGGAAATAACGCGACAAAACTCCAGTCTCATTCGCCTTCCGGTGTATGCATGGGTACGCGCGATTCTCTCGATTAGCGGAAGCGCGAATTCGTTTCAGAGGAGAGCTTTTACGAGCTCCTGCTGACAAATGGCCAATCCTTCATCGTCGCGCGCGCTCGCAGGCGATGATGCCGTGTTAACGGCCGCGTACGAGAGCGGAGAAAAATACGGTGGGAGAGGTGTTGCCTTGATTGCGGATGAGTCGTGCGTGCGCGAGGTGAGAGATGGAAGAGGCTGGGGAATAATTTCGAGAGAGGTTTGTTTAACTTTGATTTTATAGTGCTGAATGATTGGCGGGTTTTTTCAAGTGAACGTGAAGGTTTAACAGCTGATACGGGGCTGCAGTGAGTGTAATATTTGACGTTTAATATTTATTGCTTGTGAGTGTGGAGTAAAAGACAGGCTATGATTGGCCATACTTTGAGTAGAAAATTGTACAGCTTTTGTTTCAAATTTTCCGTAGCAATCAAAGTCCCCTGGGATCGAGACTTGTAAAGTAAAATATAAGACAGACGACTAATGGAAGACTGTAAAAGTTTCCCTCTCGCTAAGCCTTTTTTTAAGTCTTTTTGATGGATATAAGAATGTTGGACCGATAACAACAACTCTATACTATTTTCATTAAAGCTATAGTGATTAAAATTATTTAACATGCTACGACGTGTAAAATTTAAATTTTTTCTTAACAGACAGGTTATACTTTATGATTTGTATAAAAGGCACAAGACGTTTGTTAACTTTTCTCGCGTATATAAACGCAAAAGCTAAACTGCTGAAAATAACTACCTTGTGATCGTCAAAAGTGCAGTGTTGATGATTACTATTCAACGTTCTCTCGAGGCGTGCCTTTTTGCTTTTCCTATACATATACATACACGTGCCGACGTTCGGATTTACTAACTAATGTACAGCATGCTCGTTTGCTTTGTAATGTTATAACGACTTTTCACTCTACTGGAGCGAAAAGTCTCTCTGGAGAAAATACGTATCCCAATCAGGTAAAAATTTCAGGAATTGTGGATTTCTGCGGATGTTTTATGATAGAAAACTTTAGAGAGTGGAGTATGAGATGACGAATTGTAGTCGCTGGTATTCGTTATTGGTTGATGCATAGCTGAATAAGTTAGCTTAGAATATTCATGCAGCCGCATGTACGTGTGTAAAATTGAATGTGAAATCCTTGCCGACTACAAACTAATCAAGAATCCAGCTCAAAAGAGAGAAAAAAGTAAACTTTTGATTACGTTCGTCCGCATAAAAAGTTAAATTTTTAGTGCTTTCGTTGGAATTATTATACTGAATTTCTTCGAAAATTGATTTCGTAACAATGATTTGTGAAATGTACACCGGTCGTCAATGCAATATCTAGCTGTATTATAGTTATTTGTATACACAGCATCGTTTTATACAGTGAATTTACGAGCACGTGGCGAACTATGACGCCCCATTTAACATAACGCTATGCCGCTATAAAACTGAAATTAAACAACCCGCATTTGTTCCAAGCCAAAAAGTCCGCTCGATTAACACTTTTTCATTCTCCGCTCCCTCGCCTAACGATCGAAAATTTCTAACGAACCGTAAGAACTGCGCCGCTCTATTAAACTCGCGGGTATGTTATACCGTACATACGACGGACTTCCGCGCGGAAAAGGAATTCAATTACGCGGACATAAGTCCATACGCGCGCCTCCCGGGCATATTCATGAACGCGATAATACGCATACACACATACGTGCGGGTCAACCGGACGAAAGCGCTCGTCGCGCGCTTTTAATGCAAATTTTTGCCGAAGGGCGCGCACGCGACCGGTTTAATTGGGTCTTGGGTTCGTTGAATCGCGCGATTTATCTGCATGGCGCGGGAGAAATTTCGTCACCGAGGAAAGTCGGCGACATTGTGCGCGTGGGATGTGTTCCCATAGGATATACTTCTGTCGGAGCTGTTTGTTTACGAGGATTTTTCTTCTTTTTTTCTTTTCTTCTAAAGTCGGACGGGAGGCGAACGGTTTTTCGCAAAGTTCAGTGCGGGTGGATTGATTTGCCTAATGGACGCTTCCACGAGCAGGCTGATGAGAAAAGAATGTTTAGTAACGGTAACGAAGTCTGACATGATGAACTTACATTAATTAGAGTTATCTTCGCTTCGCGGTACTTCGGAGATGCCCGACTCTGTTATTAAACAATTTAGATACTTATACGCTCCCTGTGATTGAAACTTAATGTATTTTGTATATAAATCCATTAGGAGACAATAAATTACCATAGAATTTTACTATATTTAACACTGAATGAACATAATTTTTGCCAGCCATACAAAAAGTGCAGAATTTTCATCCAAATGATACAAAAGAATCTTAATATTTATTGCAAGAATTGTTTATTTTCTAATATGCAAAGTTCAAGTAAATCTTTTAACGTGAATGCTAATTAATATTTTTGCCTGCATGAAATGAGAACTGACCAAAACACAGACATTGTTTGAATCCTGTTCATATAGAGCATGACATGTAAAATACGATGAAAATACTTGGACCTTGAAAACCACGCGATTCTAATCTTGCGATCAGAACAATAAGTTGATCATGCTATGTTCACTTTTGGCGAAAAATGGTAATTATGCAGGATAAAAACACTTTTTTAATTATAACTTTTCTATTTTAACCACTATTTTCGTAAAAAACTACAATATATAGACACTATAAATTAAAATAAAAATGATGCAATGGAAAAATCACGTGAAGATCCACGTGAGCAACTACTTTTCATAAGTTTGAATAAGTTTCGCGGAGACCAAATCCGACGAATTCCAACAATTACCATTCTTGCATTAAAATCAGTTCACACTCTCATTATTCCGCGACTCGCCTGCTAACACCGTCACGGCGAATCTCGCGCCGTAATCCCTCGCTTTGCGAACTCCCCGCTGGCTCGCGCGCGAATTCTCCTCTTCGCGCAAGCGCGCGGGCGATAAAAACGCCCGAATATGGCGACTCGCCGCGATTTCTTTGTATGCTAATCTTTGTATATGCCGAGCGCTCGCCGTCGCGGCTTTATTATCGTCGTTAAGTTTCTTTTGATTTCTAGAGAGTCGCGCGGAGAAAGAAAGAGAGGGAGACGTGCGAGACTGGTTTCGCGCGAAAACGGATGCGATCGGTGCGTGCGAGAAACCTTCGGCCACCTGACACTCGAGCCGTCGTATGTACGTACATGGTCGAAGGGAGAAATTTATCGAGAGATCGCGCGACGGGTATAGATTCGAGAGAGCTGATTGTCTCGTTCCCCCGTTGTGGCGAGTTTTTGCCGCGCTATTTCGTTGTAAATCATACGAGGTCCGGTATGTATTATGGAACTAAAAGCTCATTATCGCTATCTCTTAGTGATGCTTGGAAAGGTCTTGCTGTAAAAGTGACACCAAAATTATTTACTCCTGTATGATTACTATAATAATTTTTTCTAATAACAAATTTTCGGTTAGACTTTATAGTATACTATTATATTATACGTTATATATAGTATATATTATAGTATACAATGTAATTTTTAGGTTTTTTGATAGTCGACTTAACATTGATATTTTTAAAATGTCAGAATTGGGACACTTTCAAAATATCATGGAATGTCCTATAAAAAGACAATTCAAAAAAGTATAGTATGTAAATGCGTTGCTATATTTAAAATGTACTTTCATTTTCAATTGAAAAACAAGTCGTGCAAAAACGGACAGCTAAAACAGAATTACCTACTTAATTATAAATTGATTGTACGTGTGTGGCCAAAATGAAAACAACATATTAATAAGAGGTTAAAGCATTTTTTATTTACATTCAATAGCAATTGAATGTAACTGTTGTATCAGTGATGGGATGCATCCCTTCATGCACGATGGGCTAATTATATAAATGAATGTAATTATACACCACACTATATTATGGTAAACGGTATTATCATGATTATAATAATAAAGTTTCACTCTCAGTATAGACAACAATGATTTCATTGTAAGCTTCATTAGAATAATTTGTGAATATATTTCAATGAGCGTTACTCAATATGCAGCACTTTATCTAATAATGAACAATGAACCGGCGAATTTTCCCATAACTATATATATATACTAACATTCATTCACCCTCTTACAAATTCAGCTATTTTCAACGTCGCGCTAACTTATCGGTCATTAAGGAAATCCACTTGGCGCTTTTTTCCCGTGTCCAAGCAAAAACACAAAATAAAAATAAAAAAGTAGCCTCTCGTAAATCAACGTTGCACATAACATCAAAGAGAACACCTCTACTCTGCTGAGCATACCGAATCGTAAACTTCAATAATTAAACAAACAAGCGAACGCGCGCAATTACGCTCGCGAGCGTTCCCGGGGCAGCGTGAATCGCAGCTCTTCTTCTTCGCCGCGAGCAAAAAGGCAGTTTGCAGCGTCGACGTGCCACGTCACTCCTCATTTGCGCGGGTGCGCGCGGAGGGAAAGGAAAGAGGAATACTTCGTCCCGTTCATGGTTTCGCGCGCTCGAACGTGCTGCGTGCGCATGCAGACTGCGAGGAGATTTGATCGACGTCGATCGAGATTGAGAGCTGAATTTTTCTTCCTTCGTGGGAGTATTTATAGTAAAAGAGGATATAAATCTGATGAATAAAACCTTATGATGGGATGTTTGTCAATAAGTCTCTCTCGAAATGAATTTAAAATAAAGTTGCGCTCACTTTGTATTAATAATATCGATACAAATGTAATTCATCCTGTTTTCTCCCGATGAAAGTACATAATAATAAGTTTTTTAGAAGTATTGGGTAAACATTACGTTATTTCGCGTTATTTTTACAATTTTTCCATTTATCTTACATTACATTATGTTAATATAATATTACATAAGAAAATCACGTAAATGAATTAATGATATTGGGTCATTATATTAACTGACAATTGTATCTTAGCTTTGCTGTAATTTTCAATACTATTTTGAAATATTGATTAGAGTTTGAAATGATGATTAGGATCCCTGTATCATCGCACCATTTTTGTCATTGCAATATTTATGATGTAACAAGAGGAAAGAGAGATAATTTCAGAATCATTTACGGAGAATTTGGTTTTATTTAATGTTTTTTGACATTTTTTTTTCATTTTACGGTATTTTATTATAGTTTGCAATAGCTTACATCATTTTTACCATTCATCACAGATTTTTATCTATAAAATTGTATATCACTATGGAAATATTTCTTGATCTACATATAATTAAGATATAATATATACATATATATATATATATAATAAAAAATGTAAATGTAAAGTTGGCGAGCCAAGCAAAGAGGAGGTACCCCCCTCCCCGTCCTACTCATTATTATTATATCGTACTTTCTTTGAAAAAATGGGACTTTTGTAGCAATTCGACCAATCTTTTCCGCTACAAAATACAAAGCAAAAAATCCGAGAGACATTTCGGTTCATGCGCGCGAGCTCGCTATGCTCTTTTCTCGCCCGTGTTCGTGTAAATTTGACCCTCGCGCTCTGCCGTGGTCGCAAATTGCACAGAACGGAGACAAAAGAATGGTGTGCCGTAGAGGCGTCGGACAAAAAAGGAGAAGAGAGAGAAAAAAAGGCCCGCTCCGCAGTATACACACGCGTGTTTCGGGGGCGTTTTCAGCAATTAAACGCACCATGCGCGCGTGCAAATAGGTGACACGACGGCGGTGGCGGCGGCGGCCGCGGCTCAAACTGCCGTGTAATTGGCCGCGACAGAGGGAAAGGAAGAGAACGAGGTTCTTTGGCATACAATCAAGTGCTGGAAGAAAGCCGACAAGTGCCGCCTGTGCGCGCGGCACTTCTCCTAAAGAGATTCAGAGCCGAACGGGACGAGCGCGCGCGCCGAGCTGCACTCGCGAGACCTCGTCATGGATTATCAGTCGGTGGGCTTTATTCTGTTTTCCCGCGCGCGTGTGAGGCGCTCGTTACATATACTGGCCGTGCTTTGTTTTCAGAAGGAACGCGGGGGGAATGAGCGAGTTGACGAGCCGATTTACGCGCGCGCGCTCGTGAAAATGAGAAATCGAGAGGAGGTGCCGCCGGTTGAGAGAGAAAATTTCGTTTCGAGAGATTATCGACGGTTTCGTGGTCGTTTGCAGGTGATACAACTGTTGGATGGATTCACGATGGCGTTTTTATAATTAGATGAAGGGTGATTTTCAAGATCTGGTGTTGCTATGAGAGCATAAAGTTTTTCTCTTTCTACGTATATATAGAAGTTGGAGTAAGTTCAAAATAGATAATTGCATTAAGTTTGTTTTAGACATTAACCTACAAAAGGCTATAATCTCGTTATCGGACTAGAGAGTATAAATTATTTTGTAATAGATTTATTAGAGAAACTCGCGCGAATCTTACAGTCATGCAAAACATTTATAATGTCTAAGTACCTACTTGTCATACATTATGAGTGTATAAATTTAAAATAATAATTGAGTTTTCATATCTACTACTGATAAATAAGTACCACTGGTTAAGAAACGATCATTCTTGTTATACCACTTGGAAGGATGATGCAGCATCCTCTAAGTTTTAATTATAAAGATCTTATTACTTCTCGTTCACCTTATCAAATTTTCCACTTGCTATAAAAAAAAAGATCGCCTTTACACGTACGGACGCCCGTAGGTGTAAAAGTTTCACACCCAAAGCAGGCCTAATCGTATATGAAAGAAGAGAGATTTCACATTCTCCGCCGCTAATGATTTAATTATAGGGGCTCTGTAATTGAGTGAAAAAAAAATCGACATCTACCTCTCAGCTGTCGAAGCCTTAGCTTTTCCGGACAGTGAGCAGCACAGTAGCCGTCCGAAAAGCGGTTTTGCAACACGGTTTCTTCGTAGCAGCTCCCTTCTCCAGATTACGAGCCGCTACGAGGCGGGATGCAGAACGTGTAAGTACATATGGAGATGCGCGAGCGATACGTCGTTAACGAAGGATGGGAGTAGAACACGAGGATTCTTTTGTTGCTTTTCTCATTTGATTTCCGCGGAGATTAGTCGTAAACTTCGTCTAACGATGTACTTGCTGCGTGAAATATCTGTTCTATCGTCGTGTATAATTTTTTTGTGCTAATCTCTTAGCGTTGTATTAAAATGACAGCGAGATTTCTGTAAGATTTGACAGTGTCGTTGTCATAATAATGACGAATTTGTTAATAAATAGTTGAATAGATGATAAGTGAATTTCGAAATTGAATTAACTACAATTGACTATCATTTACTTAGTAAGCTGTAGTACATTACCATGAGATGACAAATTTATGATAGTTGTATAATTCAAGCATTTTTCAATGTTATACTTTTGATATCGAATCCAATGAAAACAAGCATATAATAAATAATAAAAACTTCAAATATATTCATCCTATTTTGTACTTTAGAAAGACTAAAAGTTAATATAGTATAGGTATCTGAAAAATTAACTAAATGGATCAATCTTTATTTGATCATTTTTGCATGTTAATTTTACAATTATGACTGATTTACTCAATTTCTAGCCTCATTGGCAAAAGCTTTTTGATTATCAGAGAAATTTTTGTTCGTTTCAACCGATGGTTAAAATATTAGAAACTCGATATATTTATCTTTTCTTTTTATTTCACTGTTTACTATAATAATTTTTTATATAGGAAAGTTAACCTATATCTCTATTCGCCCCGTG
>JAPYZP010000945.1:0-19472 GCA_030522985.1 Torymus sinensis | reverse complement strand
AACTTACATACAACAATTTTACTTACAATTTCCACGATCTTACAAAACAAAATGAATTTAGATAAAAACAAAACAAAAATCATAATTACACAAGAATATCATGAATACTAAAACTTCGGCTCGAAGATATTGGAGTTATTTGCGTTTATTTCTAAGCTGAATTGCCGACGTAAAGAAAGAACGTGACGAAAAGAAAAACATATATATATTTTTTTAGCAATCCTCCAGTGGTAACCGAACATAAATTGACAAATATCTGTATGATAAACCGCAATTGATCTCGCGAAATACCTAAATTCTGCACTCCTTTCTGAACGAGCGCCTAGCCTGGACTGACGCCTGTCTCTCGATCTCGCTGCAGGCGCGCTTCCTCGCTATTATAACGTGGCGCTATCATCCGCGCCGATTCTTCATCCCGGATCTTATTTTCTCTCTATCTGTCTCTCCTCTCGACCGCGTGTATCATATACCACGATATATAGCGTGAAAAAGGAGTGTGTGAGATCATTCGCCGGTAGCAATCAATCGACCTGTCCGATATTGCCGCCGATAACCGCAGTGATGCGACCCGATGTGAAGTAACATTATACACACATGCGACGCGATATATTCGCGTGTAATAATCGGCATCTGACTCTATATTAGGTAGACGATCGAGCAAAGTGTGCGGCATATGTATTGTCAAGCGCGAGGAAACGGAGATGTAGTAAGCACTATACAATAGCAGAGCGCGTATGTGCACGTGTGATGTAGAGGCAGTATAGTTTCGGAAGATGGGGGCGAAGGACCGATTATCTCATCGCGGTGCCTGCGAGCGCGCGGTCTGTGTGTGTCTACATGTAGGTGTATGATGATGCCGTATTACCTGGAGGATTTTTATAGTATAATGGCGGTTTTGCGGATTTTCGAGGCTTTTCAACGACACTTTCATTCAATTATATGTTCAAATTGTTTTGAGAGAAAGAGAGAGAGAGAGGGCCATGCGGATGGGAGTATATAGCTGCGGAATGTTTGCTTTTACGAGTGACGTATTTATGTGTGTATATATATCTCATGCCATCACGGAAAACTGTTCAACTGCGCACCGCATGCTGATGAGTGCATAAAACGACGAACAAGAGTTACTGAATATATATATATATATATATATACTTCTGTGATATTTAATTTTGTATGTTATATATATATCTATATATACGCACCCGCGCAAGGCACGTACTTGATCGGCCGTATCACGAAATTTGCAAATACAATTGCACAACGATATTATTATATAAATATATATACATACGCACTAATTTGCAAGCGCGTATCAGGCGCAAGAGCTTGTTTATAAATATACTTTCCTCAACCCGAATTTCCCGCGACAAACCTTCAATGGGAAACTTTAAACATCGTCAGCGAAAAAGCCGCACACCCGCGCCGCTTAACTTGACACTCGTCGCGAAAAGCCCGGCTTTTTCATTCACACGCACGCTCGATATACAAGTATACTGCAATGCCGTCGCCGCAAGTGTGCTTGTCCCTATCCGGCTTCTTTTCCACGTATATCATATAATATATGCACAGACACATGCGCGCGCGCTTTTAGCGAAGGTGAAAAATCTCTCTCCCTGTCTCTCTACTATACATATATAAATATATCATAAGTATAGACCGAAGAATCTCGTCCGCGTGTACCTCAGTTCTCGTTCACATTCGGCCGGCGTGTTAGAGAGCGTATGTTATATATATATCGGAGCGGATCGTCAGCAGCAACGCGGCGCTCGCTGGTCTACTACTGACTCGCATGAGGCGCGCTTCGCACTACTTACTCGCCGATCGCCCCACGCACGGGAATTTCGTTTCGACGACGACGACGACCACGACACACACACACAGACATAAACGCGGTGCGCAACGCAAGCAGAGTGCGAGCGAGCGAGTGCGAGAGAGAAGGATAAAGATAAAAATAGAGAGACGCGCTATACTCGCGAGCGGGCGCTTTGGAGAAGAGTGTATATATTAGAGAATAGACGAGAGAGAGAGAGAGAGAGAGAGAGAGAGATGTATATATGCATGCGAGAGAGGGCCGGAGGAGAAGAGCACTGGTATGGTCCCTTTTTTTTTACTTTTTGGTCGTTCGGGATAGTAATCGGTCGGTCGGTTGGTTTCTAGTATTTCGGGATCCCGAGATGAGAAAGAGAGAGGAGAGATCGCGTGTAAGAGGGCTCGATGGCATGATATACAGATAGATAGATAGGTATAATAAGATGGTGGTGGGGTTTTTCGGGGAACCTATATACTGTTGCCGTGTGCAATGTAAAATTTATTTTACAGCCATATTGATAAGGAAATATAATAAAGAAGAATTTGTAGCACGATGCATGTATTAGAAGTATAAAAAGTCTAAGTCATTTAAAGGTAAAGTCTGGAGTATTTTTGAAATATATATAGATATTTAGGGTGAGAATAATTTCAGTATAGTTTTTACTATTTAGTATTATGACAAAGTGAAAAGGGGAAGAAATCGAAGATTGAGAAACTACGTATATCTATATGGAACTCCGAGTATATACAAATCAGTTCGAAAATATACGTGGAATCAATATAACCACGCGTACACAAGATAATCGTGTAAATATAGCTCTTTTCCTTGTGCAAATCAAATAAAATTGGATTAAAACAATAGCGCCCAATTAATTCTTGTTTAATTTCTCGATTGATTTCCTTTAATCAACATCGCGGCAATTAACGTGATCGCTATAAAGAAGAACCGATTGGCTTTTAATTAGGCGTGCAATTGTATATATGTTAAAAATCGTCATAATGAATAACCAACGAATATCCCGATAACGAAGCCGAGGAAGGAAAAAATGCAATCGCAAACAAAACGAAACGAGTATATAGGTGAGGGCTTAGATTTGGGGTTCGGCGCAAAAACCACGTGCGAAAATGTGTACCTATATAATAGTAGTCCGGTCATTCTAGCACAAAAAAGGGACATTTAACGAGAAACAACTTCGGAGCATCGACAAAGAAAATGTAAATCGGTTAAAAATGTGCTCTGATACCTATGTGGAAAATGTATTGCTGCGTGAAACGAGAGAGCGAGCTTTATATGTTATTAAATATTTATTGCAAAATAAACTTTTGGTTTTATAGCAAAAATACATAGGACCAAAAATGTTCAGAATTGAATTAGCTATAAAGTAATAAACTAGTAAACACTTGTATTAGTATACTTCCAAAAATCAAGTTTTTCTTTTTTATTGTTGTTATTTTGCAAAGAAGGTCCATCACTCGCATTTTTATTTTTTATTTAAATAATTAATTACAAAAAAAACATTCGGTTCGCTCATTTTCTAAAGCATAAATCAAAGTATTTTCTCACATTTTTGGCATGACTCATTGTAAAGTGTCATTACAACAGCACTTGAATGGTACAAGATGAATTGGTGGACCTTTTTAGCAAAATAACAACAATAAAAAAAGAAAAACTTGATTTTTGGAAGTATACTACAAACACTTTATAGCAAATTCAATTTTGAACATCGTTAGTCCTATATGTATTTTTGTTCTAAAATCAAAAGTTTATTTTGCAATAAATATTTAATAACATATGAAACTCGCTCTCTCGTGTCACAACGATACATTTTCCACATGTCTGAGCACATGTTTAACCGATTTGCATTTTTCTTTTCGATGCTCCAAAATTGTTCCTGGAATGTCCCTTTTTCTGCTAGAATGACCGGACTAAGGTAGTCGCGAGGAGCGATGAGTAAGAAGAGTGACAAGAGTGGAGAGAGAGAGAGGGGGGGGGCATAGGCACGCGCCTGTCTCTCGTTGTCCTCGTTGAGCGAAGGCTTTTAAATTGCGCCCACGAGGATTCATTATAAATACTAGCATGTGGTGTGGACGTTTGTTATTGCTATGACTGCGAGTAGGGAAAATTATGCAAATCGCTGACGAAGGTGCATTTTTCCTTTCGGAGGTTTCTCTACGTTTGTCTTTTCGACGCAGGCGGTTTGCCAGTGATGCGAGTCGTTATAATCGAGTCGTCAATTAAATTGGTTAACCGAACGTACATTTAACTATAATAATTTTTGAGAACTTTAGAAACTTGAATCGACGTTTTGTCCAGAGCTGAATGAATAGGATTGACTGCAAATTTTGTTTACTTTCCATGGGTCGTAAATTTCACGTGGCGAGCTTTAGAAATTTAAAATTCTGGTGTATTCCATTGGAGTGTTGCATCATGTTCAAACCACTGGGTTTCCTCAGCTTATGAGACATCTTTCACATTTCAATAAGCTCTATAGAAATTCTTAAAGGATTAAGCTGACGGATTTAGGACAAAGTTGCAATTCACGTCATTTAGCATTAATTTACGTACTTTCCAATGCGTAACGTATTTTATAGATACACTCGCGCCGAACTGCTTTCAAACGCGGCAACGATTCACTTGTTTGTAGCCACTTAAAGTAGTAATAAAAAATGTTGTAATGTACGAAATATCTCGTTAAAAAATCCAAGTCAACACTTTCTCGTTTTGATTTGAAAATTTTATAAAATTTGTGAAAGTACTGCATCGCGATATGAAACATAATATAATGAAACAGTTATCCTGATAATTTTATAGTAAAATTATTATTTTAATTTGTATTTTAGTAATGTTCGTAGAAGATCGTGCATTTGTAAATTATCAACATTCTAATTATAACATGCTTCATTATAGCTACTTATTTTGCAATCAAATTATTTATAATTTATTTCTTCAGTGCTTAGTAAAATCGATATATTGTGCTCAGCACGGCAATTTAACGTCACTTTTACCTGTAAGTTTACTTTCGGAAATGCAGTTTAAACTTATATTTCTATCCGTTTATTGTGATTTGGGGTAATTATAGAGGAATAACGTATTTAATTTATACTCAACTTTAATTAAATATTAATAATAGCTTTAATTAAAATACTTTCCAACTGCGTTTCATAGTGCATTTACACTTTACGTAAATCGTGATTAACAATGTCTAATCTAATTTAACACATGCGACATGCTTATTTGTAATTTTTTTTAAATTTATATATATTTATACTTATGATGGTATCGAGCAATGGATGTTGTTTGCGCCGCAATGAGAATATCATTTGTCTGTGAATACACAAAAAGCCAATTTACATTTATTTACAGATTGCAGCTCATGCGTAAATTTGCGTATGTATAGCATCTACACTGTACAGGTACGTACGCATGCATGTGGTCAAAAAATGTGCAGTAACATCACTCACACAGCACAAGCAATTGAACAATGTCATGCTGCAACGCGACATTTATATATGCCCTTGAAACTTGAGAAACTGCGTATATGGAAAAAAGCAACCTGAGCTTCCAATTCGTGCGAGATGCGTATCCGATATGAAATGTCGTGGTAAGCTGAATTTTATTAACATTCGACGCAAAAGACGTAGACATCTGATTGTTGGCTTAGGTTCATCAAAATTGTCTTTACAGTATTTAAAACTATCAACAATCATTCTAAAAGTTAATGAATCGAGAGCAAAACATTATTTAGAAGAAAAATAGAACGTATCGAAGCGAAGCTAATAACTACAGTGTTTGAATCAAACGTTCGGACTTACATAAAATCTTTTTTCAACGAGTCTCCGCGAAAGCATGAATTTCAAGAGTAAAATAATTTAGATACACATTATTCACAGACTCCTGAAGACAAGAATAAAGAAATTCATCGAAGTAAGTATTTTGGTCAGACGACACGGAAATTCTACTTTCGAATTGTTTTGGACGATAAAAATTTTAAATATGGGTTTTACCCACTGTTTCACAGAACAATCAGTATCTTTTCCTTCTTTTCTACATAGTTATGTTATTTTAAACAAACTAATAGTTTTTTATAATTATAAAAGTACAATTCTATTTGAAAATCTAAATTAATTTAAGCATTCGAAATAATTTTTTTTACAAAAATATCAAAGGGCATGCATAATAAATAAATTATGTTATATACTAAAAAATGATAAAATTTGAATGAATTAATATCTACAAGGAAAATATAATATTTATTTTAGAATAACTAAAAAAGTATTTGTTAAAAATCTAATCATTTCTTGTACTTATAATTTTTAAGTGATTGATATAGTGATATGAAATGCAAAAAAAAATAAAATAATCTATTAACAAAATTACAGTAGTAATAATTTATAATACAATTTTATATCACAATACTTAAATCTATTAAGTTTTTCATTAATTATGCAGATATTTGGGATAAACCATTTGCATATTGAAATTCAGAACTATTTTCATATTCACACATATCCAATGCTATTACACAACTTTCACGAACTACACGTTTGTCATCTTCTAAATAATTTTTCAAAATGTCAAAACAGTAGGGTGTGGCTATAGCTCCAAGAGCTTCAGCACACTCATGGCGAACCATTTCATTTTCATTTTTATCCTCGAGAGTTTCTTTCAATTGTGGTACACTTACTTCTTCTTGTAATTGACCAAGAACAAATGCAATTTCATGGCGAAATAGTGCACTACCTGCCTTTAATCCTACAACAAATGATACACGTTTATAGTAATTGTCAATTAAAAGTTTTTATAAATTTAAAAGTACTCCAAAAACTAACCTTTGGCTAGGGCAAGTACACTTTCTTCAGATCGCAAGTTCCTTAAAGAAAACATCGCTCGGTATCTATCAAAGAGAGTTGCATTCTCATCTAAGAGAACTTCAGTTAGTTCTTTAATATTCCTTGTTTCAGCAGGTGGTGCTGGATCAACAGAGGCATAAGGATTTTCTGACAAATTTAATTCTTTTGATTTTGTTTCATCTATCCACTTTAATCTTTTCAGAGCAATTTCACATGTCTCAGCAACTTCTTTAACTGTATCTTTACTATAATCTTCCAGAAGGTTTATAACACTTGTATCACCAATTGCACCCAATGCTTCTCCTATCAAATATTTAATTTATGATTATTACTTTGTAATGAATAACCACATTCATTATATTTTACAATTATTTTAATAAATTATATACCAACCAGCTTCATGACGAACCATTGGCTCCTGGTTTACATCTTTTAAAACATTCACAAGAATTGGTATAGCACTAGAATCTTGCATTTGTCCAAGACAATATGCGAGTTCATGTTTTAACAGAGCTGAAGGATCATCAAAACCTTTTTTTATTTGGTTTATTGCCAATGATCCTCCAATATTTTTCAGAGTGAATAAGGCCCGAAACCTTTCTTTTAATGGTCGGTTTTGATCATTTAAAACTTTGCCTATAGATATGATTTCTTTTTCTTGAATGGGTAACATTTTGATTTTTGAGAATGAACTGTGCAAAATATCAAAATAAATTTTCTATTAAGCAATGATTAAGTTGATCTAAAGTAAATGATTAATAGGTTTTCCATTTAGATTTATAATTTTTTTGATTGTTTTCTTTTTTTATATGAAAATGTCATGTTCTTCAAAATTAAAACATAAAATAATAAAAGTGAAAAAGAATGTGCATATACTTAATATGTGTAACATCAAGGTGTTGAAGCTTATTTATAAAGTGCACAAAAAGGTGAAGTTTCTATATAATACTACCACAATGCAAAACTAACTTAAAGATAAAGTAAAATATTATCAAATTCTCTAAGTGTCAAATCTATAATCATTTTACATTTATTCTTTAATCGAATGGTTAACACATTGATTAAACTAACCTTAGCAGAACATGCGGTATATCTTCTCACCGAATATAACGTAATATGAATGGAAAGTAAAATAAGGGCTTCGAAAAATGAATTTCTTGATTTAACATTTACAAAGTAATTTCACTACTTTTCACCACTAAGTATTTAATCTAAATAATTTTGTTGAAGGAAAATAAAAATAAAAAATTGACCGAGAACATCCTTGGCCTTGGCAAAGGACTGTCTAAAACACGAGGTGTGTCCGTCTGGTCGATTAATTCCTTTACTGACTACCTTCCTTACTGACGTTCTAATGGGTTGCAGAGTTGCAGTGACAGTCATAAAACGCCGTATATAAGTATACGAGTAGTAAACGTTTCAGTAGTAAAAGTCACAACTGACTTTACCAACTTTCACAGCTGTAGACTTCCATCATTGTGGGTTGTGGACTTGCGGTTGCGGCTTGCGAGTGCGGACTGCGGCTGTGATAAGTAGTTGGCAAAAAAACAATCAGTTTTCAGTTATTTGTTGCTTTGTATTATATGATGCCTTTATATTGTTATTATATGTATAGAATATATAAGAATATTTTAATATTATTTATCTAGTTGCGTTGGCTTGATTAATTATTAGAAATTAGTTCATTCAGTTGGATTTTGGATGGGGCCATAGGCTCTAGCAGGTATACACTATACCCTCATAATAAGTAATAAAAAATAATCTTGAAGGTTAGGTTAGATTGAAAGATCTGCAGGGTTGACATTTGGTATTCTATAATACTGGAGTTCTGCGAGTCTCAAACTATGCTCACTCTTTGTAATCCTATGAAAATATACGTGACATTTATTTTATAATAATGTCTAAAATGAGAGCCCAAGACAAAGACAATAAAACGCTTCCAGATAAACTGAGACAATTTTTTCGCATCAATAAGGGTAAGTTGTAAATAAGTAAATACTAAATTTCATATTACTTATTAATTATTGCTGCAACAATTGAATTTGTACAATTTTAGGGAACTTCAAAAGTAGAGAAGATATTACATTAACTCATGGTATTGAAAAAGAAATAAGTTCAGATAGCCCAGTTCACTGTCGCACAAAAGTTATTAAAGATTTAAGCGATGCAGTTCTAAACAATCTTTGGGAAGATGTAAGTTCAAGTTAAATAATTTTCTACTATATTTGATTATGTGTAATCAAGCTACATACATTCTGTAAATAATTCAATTATATGTAGTTCATTTAATTTATAATTACTTCCTCAGTGTGCTGCAGAGAAGCTATGGTATCTAGTTCAAGACTTACTGGGACAAGATATTCCACGGGAACACAGACAAATTACCTTGCACTTTTTAAAATGCCTTGTTCAAGGCCAATATTCAAGGCTATCACCTTTAATGAGAGTAAAATTCTTTAATGTTGTCAAAGAACATGATATTCCTGAAGATATTGGACTAAGGTAAAATAAGAATTGAATAATTAATTTTGATTGTAATAATTATTATTTATTTATTTTTTTTTTTTTATCAGACTGGAGCTTTTACAAAGTTTAACTGAGAATGGAAAGGATATTGTACATTTAGAAGAAAAAATGGGTCCTTTTTTACTTTCATGGATGCCAACAGTGACAGGTGCTGATGGAAAACGGGGTGCTGAATTTTTATCATTGCTTGTAAATGTTATAAAATTCAATTCAGCTTGTATAGATGAAGATATTATATCTGGTCTTGTTCAGTAGGTTTAAAAAATTGTTTTATAAATTTATTATTTTTTAAGAGATTTTTTATAATACTTTTACATTTTAGGTACATCTGCCACTTATGCTATTATAGTAACAATACAGAGGTTGTTTCTGCAAGTTTAGAGGCTCTTGATGCAATTGTTTGTTATAGTAAATTGCAACCAGATTCTTTACAAACTTTCATTATTGCTTTATGTCGTAGTGTAAATGTGGAAACTTATTGTCAAATCAGTTGGAAGGTAAGTTTTTTTCAGAAATGATAATGCTTATACATATTTCATATGCTTGATATTAATTTGTGTATTACAGATAATGCGTAATTTGTTGGGAACACACATGGGCCATTCAGCATTGTACAAAATGTGCTCATTATTAGAAGAACCTAATTTTCAAAAAGATGTTCGTCTTTTACGAGGAGCTGTATTTTATATTAATATGGGTTTATGGGGTTCACACAGGATCCCTAAATTGAAATGCACACCATCATCTGTTTTGCCATCGTTTTATCAAGCATTAACTTGTAATCACCCTATTGTTATGTATGAAGTTACATTATCTATTCAAAGATTAGTTAATAAATATGGAATGGAGCTTGAACAACCAACCTGGAGCATTATTTTGGATATAATCAAACAAGTTATTGCACATACTGGTGAATATATACTTATAAGATTTCAATAAAATATTATAAATAATAGCAATTATAATATTTCGATTATTTTTTCAATCTTAGAAAGTAGTAATCAGCCAGCTACAAAACAAGTGTCTGCAAGTTTACACGAAACAATTAATAGTATTGAAAATCTTTTAGATAATAATTGCTATAATGGCAATGTTCAGAGATTTTATGAACTTGTTGAACGTTGTTCTGATCAAAGACCTGTAAGTTTTTACTGATACATCCTTATTTATTTTAAATAATTTTAAAGTATAGTAATATCATATTCTCTTTTAATAGGAAAGTTCAGTGCTTAAGCTTATCGATTATAGAGCATCTATGATTGGCCCAACATACTATCAATGGCAATCCAAGTTAAGTTCTTTAATAGAACGTTATTATAAAATTGAAACAAGAACAAATATTAGAGTTAAGGTTCTCGATGTTTTAACCAACGTGATCCAAGTTAACAGGTACAGCTAAATAGTACAACATTTGATTTTAACAACGAATTTTTAAATACATTTTTACTTTGTATTCTGCATAGATCTAGATATGAAGATGAGCTTATTGAACGAATTGTCGTTCCACATTTACAACATGTAGAAACGGATCTTGACGTGACAATACGTAATTTTGCCGCTCACTTATTAGTCGATATATGCTTAGAATGTGAATCAAAAAGGTGTATAGAGTTGCTTGACATTTTGGAAAGGGTAAGTTTTAAATTTAATTATTTATTTTTAAGTCAACAACACAGCAAATTAAATATTATAATTATGTTTGCAGATTATAAATAAGCCATTTTCACTAGATACACCGGTGCAAGTGGATTCTGACATCAAAGATGTAAAAACCGCCGTCGTTGGAGTTATTAAAGTTTTAACACAAAAAGTCTATCGTTTGCCTTCTAGTCATGCTATTCGCGCTTACCAAGTAATTGTAAATCATTTGGAACTTCACTATCAAGATCCTAAGGAAATTTTTCGGGACGTTTCAACAATCCGTTACCTGGTTTGTAAAAAAAAAATTTTAATTTCTTTTTTGCTACAAATAATTATCATCAGATAATGTTTCAAACACCTGTAAAGTTAAACATTAATAACAGACAACTTTTGCGTTTTAGATTTTCGAATGTTTTTTGAAGGCCAGAGCCAACGGCCTGGGCCACCTAGGTTTTCCAGATCTGAATACGGGCGTTGTAAATCGTTACAGTCCATTTCTCGTACTTGAAAATACTGCTTTTAATTCAACCAGTAGTGGAGCAAGTCCTCCTCCAGCTAGTCCCGTACCAATGCAAAGTGGATCCTGTCAAATCACGAACATCTCTCTAGCACATGCGTGCAAAGCCGTCACAACAGCGATAAAACAGGAAAAAGGTGGATTTGAAATAATTTTTACGTAAAGGATAATTGTCCTTTCAAATGAACGTTTATTAAATGATTTTATTTTATATTATTCGCAGATTGGCAAGTTTTGCAGTTGATATTGAAAGAGTTACCGTCGTTGTTGCAAAATAGAACATTAATTTTGTCTCGGCACAGCAATGATATTGGTTCTCTAACAAGTGCACTTTGCTCTATGGTATGAAAGATCACCTTTAAATTTTTGTGTTTAGTTTTATCAGATACTGATCAACATTGTCACTTTTTTAGATTGATGACAAAAATTTTAGACCAGCAGATTCATTGCAAAATGTTTTGTACAACGTCCCTCCTAAATTTACATTTTCAGAATTCAGAGTACATTTCTTCCCTGTTCTAGTATCTTGTACATCTTACCATGCACACTTTGATTTAAATACACAACAACGTCTCATCAAATGTTTCGAAGTAAGATTACTTATTTATTATTATATCTATTTTATATACCAAACATAATTAATTAAACTATATGACTGCATCTATTTAGGACGGTTTAAGAACAACTTGTGCCAGTCAATGCGTCACGAGTCTTATGACTTGTACTCTGGAGATGCGCGATACTATGAGCAAACTCGTATCTAATGTCCTTTTGAGTTTATCAAAAATATCAGATACGGTCCACATCGCGATTCCAATATTAGAATTTCTTTCGAGTAAGTAATAAGAGTGAACATATTTTTAAAGAAAAAAAAAAGAATTGTGTTAATTTAAATATAAATATTTTAGCGCTCACGCGACTGCCTAAGGTTTACGTGAATTTCACCGATGATCAATACATGTCAATATTCGCCATAATGTTGCCTTATACAAAACCAACTAAATATAATCACTATACAGTGTCATTAGCACATCATGTTATAGCAGTATGGTTTTTAAAATGTCGCCTTCCACTTAGGCGCAATTTCGCTAGATATATTACTAAGGTAAAAGTCAATCTTAAATTTTGAGTATATGTATTGAACAGTATTATTTATGACATTTTCATACTTTTACAGGGCCTAAAAACGAATGCTAAAATGCTTTTAGAAGAAGGGAACATATCAAAACCAGATATCAGCCTTAGTAATGAAGATTCTTCCAACAGAAAGCGCAGCTCCAGTTTGACTGAACAAGTTAGTTGATAAAAATTAACCATAAAATAAAATTAATTGGCAATATATTCATTTATATTTTGCCTATCTAGGGAAGTCGAGCTCGACGATTTGTGAGAGAAAATAGAGCGCTGGACTTGAAGCCACCAGTAGATAAAGCTTTAATGAATTTCCATGTAGAACTCACAGAAACTTGTATAGATCTGATGGCGCGCTACTCGTATTCTATGTACTCAGCACGTCCGAAAAGGTACACAAACCATTTATTCATAATATGATCTTAATATTTTTTATTACCGCTATGGAAAATTCAGCTTCTTTATTTTACAATATAAACTTCTTAACTCCCAACGATGTATATTTCAGGCTTTTGGCAGCCGATTTCCTTTTGAAAGAGGGCCACTCAGTAACGTGGATCCTAGGTAACAAATTGATTACCGTAACGACGAGTGGTTGCAGCAACAAGGCTATGCGTGGTCCTCTATGCGATAACTGCTGGGCCGCTTGCAAGGCAAACCCCGACCAGGCGAGATCCAGCCACTCAAGTTTACTACGCGCCTCCAGTGCAGAGGGTAGTAAAGAGGACAAGTTGTCGCGGCAATCATCGGGCGGTCACGCGAGCTCCAGCGCCAATACCGCGGCCAACTCACCCACCGAGGAGAATCGAAGGACGTTAGAAGACATGGATCCCTTCAGGTCGAGAGACACGAGCACCGAGATGTCGGACAGGACGGATTCGCAGCAGCAGACCGAAGCGCAGAAATTGGAGCAAATGATCAATAAGGAGAAACAAGAGGAGCACCAGCCATGCGCTTGCTGGTGTCAAGGCTGGGCGGAGATTTACATAAGGAGGCCGACAGGCGATATGTCCTGGATCATGAGAATACAGAACTCAATGCATCTGGATACGCCGTACGACTTGCCGCTCGACAATATTACCGCTCTCTATATGCCCACGGCGGATATGATTCCCCAAAAGAGTCAAGATCAAGTTTCGGAAATATCGGAAGATGAGGTTCCTGTAAGCCAATACTCTGAGCTACTTTAAAATCGCTTAAACATTTTAGTAAATGGTTTTATTTCACTTTTAATAAATTGTAACTTGAATTTAGGATACCACAGAAAAAAATCTTGAATCTAATCAATACGAGGCTAGCAGTGTTATCCGATCTGGAGCATCGTCTTCCTCTGGGCCAATTGACATTCCAGGTTCACCCGCTCGACCGAGCCCCTCCAGACCAAGTCCACGTGACAGTCTTGAAAGCTTAGAAGAGGGCGAAGAAGGTAAATAAGAAAACAAGATTTTATATTTTTTATTAAAATACGATATCTTACAATTATCAAGCACAATTTCTATTATCAATTACGTAGAATCAAGAAAATCACGGAACCCAGTCCGCAGATCCAACTCTAGTCCTGAAATGAGCTCGAATTGGAAAAATCCTTTCCTAAATAAAGAAAAATTAAATCTACCACAGGGTGAGCGCGACGATGTTAACAACGAAGTAGATGTTAAATCAGATCCTGATCTTAAAAAACATATCAAGAATACGTATTCCAAAGATATGAGGTAAGATTATTTTTTGCTCCATAATCAATACAGGATATAACGCTGTACAAAGTTTACCTTTATTCCAATAAACTATTACCCGAATATCGCAGAGTTAGCTGTGAAGCTATACCGGAGGAAATATCTGGAATGGGTACCACACCGCCTTCCACTGAAAACGCTGGGGAGCATCCGCCAGGTTTGTTGTCGCAAAGATCTTATCCTGGAGCAAGTCAAGTCCCGCCTTCTACAGCCAACGCCACAGCGAGTAACACTGTACCACCATCCCCAACTGCTACGCAGGTTATTATCATCTTGTAGATTATTTTGCCTTTATTATTACGTACATAATTACAAGTTTAATGAAATACATTTTTTTTGGCAGCCTCCTGTAAATTTGTTATCGTCACAATCGCAAATCGCTATGAAACCACCTCAATCACCAACACAAGTCTATCCACGATTAACAAATTGGGATTCGAGTCACAGTCGACAGTCGTGGGTCGTCGATAAACCACCGATCGGGAGAAATCCTCTCATAGAAAAGGTATTTATTTCAAAAATACATTAATTTTCTAACAATTGTAGCGTACTTTATATTAAATTTTTATTGTAGCTTCGAGAGGATAAAGCTGACCCTTCTGCATTGCCACCGCTTGCGTTCCGTGATCGTGGTTATACGATATCTGTAATGAGTCCTGCAAAAATCAGGCGGAATAATTCCCCTCGTATAAAGGATCCACCAACACAAATGAATCTACCTAATAACAGAAGTGGAATCAACCCAAGGTATAATCAAATAATTTAAATTATTTTTGTTATAATAATGTAAATTAAATACACTCTAAAATATAAATTTCTTTTGCAGTTTTGTATTTCTACAATTGTATCATTCAGCAGACTTTGGACCACATACAGAAAAGCCATTATTAGTTCCACAAGCGAATACTCTTCTACAAACATCTATTACGAATTTAGATAGGATACAACCTTATGAAACTCATAAGATTGGAATATTATATGTTGGTCCAGGACAAGCTTGGAATGAGTCGGAAATCTTGGGAAATCAACACGGATCATTGCGCTATGCACAATTTTTACAAAGTTTGGGCACTCTTATAAGACTTAAAGATGCAGATGAAAGTATTTTTCTCGGTGGACTCGACCGTAACGGCGAAAATGGAAATTTCGCGTATATTTGGCAGGATGACGTAACACAAGTAGTATTTCATGTGGCAACTTTGATGCCTACTAAGGCAAGTGATCCTAAGTGCACTTCTAAGAAGCAGCACATTGGGAACAATTACGTTTCGATTGTATATAATGAAAGTGGAGAGCCGTACAATATACAAACTGTCAAGGTACGTAATTAAATTCACAATTACTCAAAATTGTTAATGAATTGGTTGAATATAAGAAAAATGTATTTGTAAATAATTTTTCAGGGACAATTTAATTATGCTTGTGTTGTTATTCAACCTCTGGATCATGGAACTAATCAACTGACAGTGCAAGCAAGAGAAGAACTTAGCGAACATATTGGGCATAGTGAGCCCAAAATTATTTCTGATCAAAATTTGGCGATTTTATCTCGTCAATTGGCTCTACATGCAAATGTAAAAATTATTTTTCAATAAGACTCATACTTGCCTTTAGAGCACTCCTGTGCTCCTTGATGTCTTTAAATTTTAAATTATTTTATTTTATGCAAGCTATAATCAATGTTATGTTTGTTTTCAGTTGGCCTCCATGGTTTGTTCTTCTTTGAAACAAACAGATCGAAATCCCTATGCTTCGAACTGGTTGGAGCGACTGCGTCATATTAAACGTTTGAGGAAGCGAATTCTCGAAGAATTGTTACGGAAAAATCCTAATGACGATACGATTAAGAATTCTTTAGAAGAAGAAGATAAGTTAAGAATTGTAGATGATATTGTTCAAGACTTTACGGACTTTACAACATAGGCAAGGTGTTTTTATAAAAAAAAAGTGATAATAGTGATTTCATGTAATTGTGTATGAAAAAACTCAAATACCGTATTAAAATAAATTTATTTATTATTAAAAATTTCATATTTATATTTTTATCCCAATATTATAATAAAATAATTAATATTTTTATTCTATGAATTTTAGTAATATGTTAAATGTTCGGGATATTTTGTTTTTTCTTATCTATATATAATACGTATATAATATATTACTTCTCAATTCTCATTATATATAGGATATCCGCTGTAAATTAAATATATTAACAACTTTAATGTTAATAAATTATTTTAATGTTATCAACGCCGCCGGCCGCTTTGGTTTTTCCAAAAGTCTATACACTCCCACAGTTCATGACTATAGACTGTAGTGGCTCCATGACAAAAATAAAAATGCTCTTGTAATCTTAAATTATAACAGAAGCATCCTTATATGGATTATTAAACTAAAAAAGGATTATTTATTAATTAAGCCGTTAAACGTGAGCTCATTCGTCAAACTATATGTCAAAATCAAAAGTCAAAGTTTTGAATCATATTCTGTGTAAGAGTAAGACTGCAATCTTCATAATATATGCCGTCGTGGCGCCAGTAGTCTACAGTCATGAACTGTGAGCGTATAGACTGTCTGTATTTACGGCATTGAAATAAAAAGGTATATTTTTAATTAAAACTATTTTTAAACGATATGACAATATATCAAAAAAATATATTTTTATTGTAATATTTTCAGGTAAAGAAGTCATATGAAAATATTCATAAAAATATACGGATAATTGAATGTTATTGAGGTTTTCTAACCTCATCTCATGTATGTGTAAGTTTAATATTTGAAGAAAGAAAAACGTAATAAAAAAATGAGTAAATACGTGGATCTTGCAAAAGTCACAAGTAATTATGCAAAACGAATGAATCGTTTAAGTAACAGAATATTTGGAGAAGTAATAAGATCTACAAATCCTAAATCAATGAAAGTTGTGACACTGCTCAGTGAAAAGCCTATTGATAAAAGACCAGAAATTGTTGAATATTATCCAAGGCTCAGACAGTCGCATGTATTGATGAAGAACTTACGATGGTATGGTCTGTTTCGAGATGAACATCAAGATTTTAAAGAAGAATTTCAAAGGTTGCGTGAGTTAAGAGGAAAACCAGTTTGGAAAAAAGGAGAAGCTAAGAAAGAAAAGATTAAGACATTAAAATAAATTGTAAAAGACTCGTTATTTTCCAGATAATTTATAAAAAAAAGTAACCAATTTTTATTATAAAAATGTTTAAAAAAAAAGTTAAATAAAAAGTAGAAAATTCATTGGTGTTTGCTTATTAGTGGTACTGAATTGTTCTTAGAGTAATTTTAAAAATGGAGTGAAGCATATTTACAAATTATTTAAAACGCTGTTATGTTAAAGTTTATCACATGCTTGTTCATATATCTGACATTTAAATGCAAATGTAATTCTATTTGAATTATTATGCATTTCAATGCCAAAAACTGAATTATTTGGATTTAAAGAAATTGTAGATATTGATCATAATTCTTCTTTTGTTAGCTTTTGAGATTCTTCTATTTTTCCTTGAAGTTTACTGCTACCAGAATCTCCTTTTTCTTTTAAACAGGAAATGTCATCTCCTTTTAAAGCTCTATCTGAGCATAAATATCTGAAAAAGTATGTAAATTTTTAGCATAAGTAACAAAAGTAAATTATCAGTCAATGCAAAAAAAATTTATTACTTGGTCAGGACTATGTCTCCTTGATGGTTGTAGTACCAATCTTCGATATCTGATTCATGATTTTCTAATAAGTCTTCACATTGTGTTTTTAAAGTTGTTATCTCAACAGAAGGTTTATCCCATAATTCATAGGGAATTCCCAATTCCACTTTAACTCCTTTATCACTACAAATTAAATTACTAATATTATTATGACTTAAATAAAGATTATAAATATTACTAATAAAAACAATGAATCATACACAAGCCCATGTAATGTTTTAAAGGTCTGGCTCATGCCTTTAGAAAATCTTGAGCTATCAGACCTTTCTTTGTGAATATTATATTCTAAAATTCTATTACAAACATTTTCTAATGATTCTATTAAGCGGAGTTCACTGCAAATAGAAAAGTAAAGTATATTAACATTATTAAATAGATTAATAAACAGTATTTTATGAATATGCAGTGCTTACGACTTCTTGTATTCCTTTCTTTTCTTTGGAGCAATATCATCAATAGAGTAACCAATTTCAATAACATCACTAGATTTACCTGTTTCAACCAGTCTTGCTTCAAGTTCTGTAGCTAGCACTTTGCAAACTATAATAAAAATAAAACATACATTTTTTATAATAAATCTAAAATTATTAATTAATGGTTTAATAAAAATAATAATAATTACCTTCACATTTACTGGCATATTTGACTCCTTCTTGTTCTTCAGGACCACAGTAAATAGTATTTATAAATAAATAAATTATCAAACAAACTTTAAACATCATTTTAATATATGATGGTGACTATCAAAATCACTTTACTGTATAAATTCTATTCATTTATGTATTTGTACTTTTATAAAAAGTATAATATTACTGAGGTAGGTCAAAGGTTATACATGGTGTCCTTTGAAAAGAAGTAAACTAATTATTAACTAGGGTTATCTAGAGTATTTTAACATATTAGCCTCAATGCAGTTTATTGTGACAGTGAAAAACACGTTCTACAACACTATTCGTTGATACAAAATCAGTGCAGACGCATCAGTCCAGTGTCCACTGCATTTTATCTGAAAGTAGAGATGAAAGTCTCTAATTAAAAGATCAGATTTAGTTTGCAACAAGCAGAGGTCTGGTTCATCCAGATAAAATCTGTAAAGCAGCGTCCCTATGGGCTGCCATTCATAGGCTAGTGGCGCCACGACGGAATATTGTGGTAACTGATGCGCGAATATGAATATAAAATTCAAAACTTTAACATTTGACGAATGAGCTCCCGTTTAATTAATAAATAAACCTTTTTTAGTCTAAATAATTTTTTACGAAGTTCGTTCATCGCCAGAAGATCTTGTGATACACAATGAATTTATCGAAATTGTATCGTTGTAGAACAACCCCCCTGCGGTTACAATTATCTGTACGTCTTTGAAACAATATCTTAGTTATCTATTTTAAAAGATATCTACCATGGCATTGGAGGGAAAATGGAAGTTTTCAAACCTTCATCTAATATATATATATATATATACTAGGGGGGGTACCCCCCCTGCTCGCTCCGCTCGCCAACCCCCCATTCCTTTCTATTTAATAGTAGAGATTATTATATAC
>JAPYZP010000944.1:0-20209 GCA_030522985.1 Torymus sinensis | reverse complement strand
ATGAAATTCAGTGTGTTTTGCCGTTGAAAAAATTAGTATGAAAGTCAATTAATAGTTTGCTTCATAAATTCGATTCATTAGATTAATTTAGAAGAACAAAAAATTCGTATCATGTGTTACGTACGTGAGAAATAAATGAAATGAAGTTAAAAAATATGCGACGAGCCTGACGCGAACCCACGGACCCGAAGTTTGTAGTCCCGCGCTCTACCACTGAGCTAACGTCTAGATGCTAAACATGTTTAACGTTATATATATTATTTATTCCGTTAGGAATAAATAATTTATCTTCAAGTGATATGTGCAGATTCAAAAAATGACATATTTCTATTTTATTTATTGAAATCAAATGACTTTTAATCAAATACGTGCGATAGAAAACTATTTTTCTATAAGTAAACGACACGCCATCTGGCGGAACCGCCCGTATTAAAATCCCGCACTAAAAATGAAAATACGTGTCCACTATACAAACCATTACCCTTTATTAGATTCACAAAATGCCACCAACTCACAACCTCATTTATAAAATTAATATACTCACCCCGCACCTCATCTCCAGTAATCACCACACCCAGCGCATTCCGATGCACTTCTCTCACCCTGGAAGCCCCTTCCAGCCGAGTCGATTAAAACGCCGACGGCCGTCGTCACCTACATTTTCGTCAAATATAGAACCGCGATGCCGCCGCCGCCACCGTCGGGAATTTGCGGCCGCCGTCTCTCCCGCGATAAAAGAGAGAGAGAGAGAGAGAGAGGGCAATTGAATTGCAATTAAGGGTCTGCCAAGACGGCGGCGGCGATCTCAATAGAGCGCGCGCCGCGTTACGACACGTCTTCCCTCCCCCTCTCTCTGGCTTTATAGAACCGAGGGGTGACGGGGCGAAGAAGTTGCCGTTAAAGTATTCCTATATAAGGGTGAGAGCGAGAGAGAGGCAGGCGCTCGGTATGCCAATATAGAGCGCTGCGCGAACGGCGCGATCGGAATGGCGCGCGCCAGACAACGGAGGAGCAGTCGCCGGTTTCTGTATATATATATACACGCGCGCGAGCAACTTTTTGCTTTTGTTCGCCGCCTACATGCGAGAGGTTTATTTCGCCGAGGAGGATCGCGCGCGCTTTTCTTTTTCTTTATAGTTTCATGGAGAGAGAGAGAGTACAGGAGGATGCCGCAGTACGGTGAGATATAAAAGGAATATTTAGATTAGATAATATAGAATGGGTCATCGGCGTTTCGTATATATATATATATATATATATATATATATATAAGATAAAGTATGGATCGTGAAATTGAATTCCAATCATGACTCGGCATCTACCGCTGGCGACGCGCAATGAAATTAATCCCAATCCATATACCCCATCTTCTTCGGAAGCAGTACCAGCGTCGTTGCCCCTCACTACATATATATATATATACAGCAACCGTCGTTTCTCGGCGAAGGGGAAGATTCGCCGTCGTCGTCGTCGTCATCATCCGGTAATTGATTGGCAGCGGATCCACTCGGCTGATCAGTCTCGCGGTTACGGCTAATTTTTGCGAATCGCCTCAGGGGTGCGGCCCGTGACGGCGCCTCTAACGCCGTGGCGTTACTCACGGGATTAGTCCTCAGCTCTGGCAGTTTTTCAATTTCATCTTATGACGCCTACAGGTGCTGCTGCTGCTTGTCCTTTTCGCCTCGTGTTCTTGGGGTATAAGATGGAATTCGCAAAGCAATTTGCCGCGGTAATGAAGAATTCATTTATTGTCTTAGACGAGGGATTCGAAGCGCAGAAGATGATGTTTCACGATAAGTAAATATATCGCCTGCATTGAATCCGATCGAAGAAATTGTTTTAAACCTGGAAATAAACAAATATATATATATACGAGAAGTAATTTACACAATTCCATTCCATTTGAAATTGTAATAATTCATGATTACACACAACCCAACCCGAATTGCCCCTCCTTTTCCCACAATTTCACCGCTTATCCACTTCCTAATACACTTTCATGAGGATTTTCCACCTGGTCAAACCTCCTCTCTCGAAAAATCCTCCAATGAGCGCCTTTTACATTCCCTCGCCCCATACGTGTCCCACGAATTTAATCCGCGCCTCATGTTTATTCACGCGCGAGCGAAGAAATCAGCGGGCGATAAGCGCCCGGCGCTGCACACGAGACAGAGCGAAATTTGGAATTTATACTTGGGGGAGTGTGTGAGCTCTCTGCGTGCGCGCACGCGTGGCCCCTGCGTGTACGTGAATATATACGGAGTGCAGCTCGCAACCGGGTGTTAGGTTACTTGTTTACTCGGGCGCAGGAGCGCCGGCAGCGGCTTCCCTGCATTATTCAACGGCAGCCTGTATTTATCAAGCAGATAGCCACTCACGATCTCCCGCTACTCCTGCTGCTGTATACGCGCCCTCTGTCTTGGTCCCTTATTCGCGAAGGGCGCTTCTCTCTCGTATACTTACCTATAGCGTTTCGCTATCCGATTTTTTCTTCTCTCTTTTCTGTGTGCGTGATGGTGTTCTCTACTTATTTTTATCCCTATCGTGCACGGCTCGTAGGAATGTTTCTAATTTGACTCGAACACGCGTGTGTTTGTACCTACTCTGTGTGTGTATACACATTTGATTAAACGGCGGTGAAATTAATCCGACCGTTTCGATTGAGGGGGATTACTAATTCAAGCGACGTTTAATCTCGTCGGCGCCGCGCGCCGGTACAGGAATATTGTTTTAAATATTCAAATTCGACGCGCGGCGCTGCACGTGATGTGCGCGGGCTGGTTTATTCTCCCCGCGTGTCTTATCTGTCGATGTATCGCGCGATGCGCCGCGGATTACACGAGAAAGCCGCGCATATAGGGGTCACTGACATCTTCTCATTTGGCAGCGCGCCCAGTACAGGTACACATATATATAATATGTACATATAAACGACGATTTCGCAGGAATGAAATGGCAGAAAAAGAAAAAGAACAGCGGATTTGTCCCGTCGCCCGGTATACAATTTATTCCGAAACTATGGACGTTCAAGTTCAACCATCTGTGAATTATCTTCGACGCGGGTACACGTATATATTATAGTCATCGATTATTAATAATCGAAAACTACACTCGCCAATTCCGGGCTCGGTGTAATTCTACAGTTTTGCATTTTGGTCACGCGAGCGGCGCGTCCTAGTTTCTCAGGCTCCGCGTGTAATATACGTAAACGCGCGGCCAATCGTATATTCTCCAATAGTTTTATAGTATACAACGACTGCGAGATCCCCCCGGCACAATGTATATATATACTGATCAAACATTTCCATATACATATATTGTCAGACACGGCCTTTCGCGAATCACTGATCCTCGAAAAGCAGCTCGCAATATAAGCTGATTATATATTTTCGCTAACGAAAGGCATCGATCGCAACCTCGTCCACTTGTTAACCCCCTATCCCAGAGAGAAGAGAGGGAGGGAGAGCAAGTTGAGTGTATAGCGCATATCACAAAAGGCACGCACCATTTAATTATCTTCCACCCCTCGTGCTGCTTCTGCCACGTAATCACGGCGCCTGCGCTTGCGCATGGGCGCAGCCTCTCTCAAATAAATATTTAATAAGGTAGCGCCTGGTGACGAATGTCTCGAGTGTGCGGTCTTTGATAAATTAACCGCCGGAATCGATTGAGAGAGAGAGAGACGCGTAACGCGAGAACGAGTAGATGTTTTCTGCGGACGATAACTCGTGTTACTGGCTGGGGGAGGAAGTAAATTGGGGTCGACGACGCTGGCGACGACGGGAAATTGAGGGAATAAAACATTCGTGCGGGGGCTCAAGTGAGGCGAGAAAGTGGCTGCGCGAGAAAGAACGGGAGGTTGATTAATATTTGAGCGATTGCGGATAATTGAATATGTCGTTGTTGTTGTTGCTGCTGCACTTTTCTTTGAGAGTTCGTATTCTAGAGATTTATTTTAAATAACAATGGTCATATATTATTGCACGCGACTGTAATATATTGCTTATATACTCTGTAACCAAACGAGTGCGTTAATGAAAAGTGAAACTTTCAGTAAATACAGTGTTAATAAAATAAATATGAAGAATAAGAAGAGCTTCAGTAGTACAAGACACAGTTTAATCCTCCGCTCTACAAATTGATAAATTTATACATGCTTTTCCATAGGTTTTGCATATTAAACAGATTTATCTTTAAGAAACTTGCAATTGCCAACTTGTAATCCTCACCTGCTTCCTCTCGAAAATTCAGCCAACCATCACGAAATAACAAAACAACCGCACTCACCACGCCTCAAAAACTCAGGGATCCCGCACCCGCAGCTGCAATGTATGTACACCGATACAATTCGCGAGACAGACAGACGTCGCTCGACTTGTTCTCCCCCTCTCACTTCGAGCACCTCGTCGTCGCGACTCCGACACTTGACGTTCCAATTAAAGGACCATCCTCGAGAGCCTCGGCGCGCCGCCCGATAAATCATGTCGCGTTTATTAAACGGCTCTCGGGGCCCGCGGCGTGAGGGTATTCGCTTAATCGTTTGCCTTTAATTCTAACCCCTCCGCCGTGTGTATATATACGCGGCCTTCTAAACTCGCGCGAGCCAGAGGAATGCTCCGCGTATTCTAATCTCGATCGGGAGCAATTTAATTATACGGGGGAGAGTGGGTGGGGAATGCAGAGGAAAGGCGGAAATGGTGCATAGCGATGGACAGGAGAGAGAGGCGGTGGTACGCGATTGATTGAACGGGGGTATTGTTTATTATGAGCGTGGGAGGAAGGGATGAGGATGGAATCTCGTGCGAGGATGTGTAGGAATTTTTCAATGTAGCCGAGTGGTACTTGTCTAGGGAGAATGGCAGAGCGGTATATTCTTTATGCGGACATCGTTGGAAAGATATAACATTGTTGTCATCTTATTATATCTTTGTAAATTTAATAAAATAATCATTATATGTAATGAGGCAGAGACTTTCCAAATGATTTGAAAACGCTCAATGTCATTGAAAATCACTCAAATGTCATTGCTAAAGCACTTTTCTTTCTTTCTTTCTTTTTTTTTAACGTCCCTGGAACCTAATCTAGAAAACAGACCACTCGCACTTTTTCTCGAATGGCCGCGTGCACGCCACCCTCTTGTATAATACGTGTGGGGGCGAGCCATGAATAGTGCACGCGCAGCGGGAGAAACGACGCGTAAACGCCGCCGCGCCGGTGGCGAGTTTGATGTCGCCAATTCGGTTAATGCATTTGCCGACGGGGGCGACGAAAAATATACGCGATGTTTCTAAGCGCGATTGAAAAATCGCGGCGATCGGGCGACGTGTGCATACGTGTCGATGACGAATAGATCGATTATGAGCTTCGGTATTATACAAGCGAGCGAGACACGGTGGGAATAACGACGCGGAAAATCGTATCGGTGCAGAAGTGTGCGAGTGAATTGGGCATTAATAACCGAGTTGAATATTGTTTAATGCATTTAGGGGAGTGAATCCATTGACTATTTTTTCGTTGGATATATGTCAGATTTTATATCTTTGGATTTACAAAGAGTCAAAGGGGGGCGCGAAAAGTCGCGAATAAAATATTAATTTCGACTTTTATTGCGACATTTGTGAATACAACGTGAAATTTAGCAGTGAAAAAAATAGAGAGTAAACAATTTCACGATGAAAAGTCGATAACGCGATACACATTAATGGACGGTAATGCAATGTTTTATCGTGTATTCAACATTATCTGTAATGTATGTTTCGGCTTATTACGCTTTCCGTAAAAGGAGAAATGTTAACATATCTACACGATACGATCCAGCTACACATACAGTGATAAAAATACTCTCACCGTTATTTTTATTGTTGTTATTTTTCTGCTTTATGCAATGCTAACCAAAAATGCAGAATTATACTTATTTCAACGACAAAGGAGTGTCTTTAATAAATTGCACTTTAATTAAAAGCTTCGTCAATTATAGACTTCTCGATATTTACATTTGATATACTTTATTAATGAAATTCCGTCTTCTCTAGTGCAATAAATATTTTACCTTTTAAACTTTAGAAGATAAATTTAGATATTCAAGATTTAAATCACAATATGTATGAAAAGTTATAAAAACACGTTTATTTCATGAATAATATGAAACATTTTATAAAACTTTTAAAATATTTTACAAATCAGCTTGGAACCTTTCTCATGACTTTTTATTAAACATTTTTCGTTACGGAGATACAAAATTCTTAAATTTAGAAATTAACGAATCTGTTAATACTATCTACATAGCATCGAAAACTAATGAGAAAAGTTTTTTTTTTCTCAAGTACAAAACTTAATCATGAAAAAACCACGACATAATTCACCCCCTCGGTCCTCTAGCACCACGAATACCGCCCATCTCGCTCATCTCCTGCGGGTGAATCACTCGCATTCTCAGGATCGCAACGCGCGCACACACATACGCGGCCTTCTTCCACTGCGCGTCGATAAATTATGTAAGACGAGAAATTGGGTCGCCACTACCAACTACGACGTCGTCGTCGTCGCCGACTGAGATCGTTATCGCGCGAGACGGAATTTTTCTACACATCGGACGTTTTTTTCGCCGATTTATCACGATTCAATTACTCGTTACTCTTCGCATCTTTTTTCCACCCCCTCCGTAGCAGCTGTAAGAGGATACGCTGCTCTCAGTCTCTTTTCGGCGACGAATTTTCAGCTTCTTCTCTTTTTCCCCAAGGCGAAAAGGCTATTTTGCCTCGAAAGGAGGGAGGGATAGAGAGTAAGCGTGTCTCGAAGGCATTTTCAAGAAAGAGAGACGGGAAAGTCGCGTGAGAGTCTGAGAAGTTGACGTAAGTTCTTGCGATCGTTAGGAGGGATATAATCCGGTTTGAGAGTAGACTGCTGATATTTTTTATTAAGATGGTTTCAATTTTTTATGTAAAAAAAAGAGCATTAACTCTTGTGTCCATTAAGTATGGCAGAGAAAAGTTGTTTTTCAGGGTGAATGAATAATAACAAGATTATTAAAATGATTTATATAAAGTTCAATTACATTCGATGAATAAAACAAAGGTGATAAATTTGTTAAACTAATTTCTGATTTTTCTCTGTTTCAGGTGAGTTTCTAAAATTCCCGTTTCATAATCATCACGAGTAAGTTACAGTACTATAATGAGCATGCTAACAAAAGTTTATGTAACTGTCATAAACAAACTGCAAACTTTTCCATCAGATATTTCAAGTTGAACGTGTAATTAAAATGCAAAAACCTACTTTGGAACTTATTGCGGAAGCAACCCACGTAAACGTTATTATATATATATAGTTTATTGAATTATCATAGTTAATTTAATCATTGGTATTTTTAACCCTTAAACTACAAAACTACCCAGTTTTTGTCGCCAAACAAATTAAACCGTTAATTAAACTACAAACTATATATTTTTACGAGCAACATATCTTATCTCAATAATTTCATCCCCTAAATGAAATTACCACGATTGCCCCATAAACTGGTGCCTCGCAAGCGCACGTAAAAGCCATAAACCCAGCCGGCAGCAATTATTTCACCAGTCGCTCTCCCATCGACTACTATTTCATCCCCTACTCTCCACCCGCGCAGCCTTATTAAAAACGCCAAAACCCATATCCCGATATAATTTCAGCCACAATACAAGCCACATCAGTCGAGTCGTTAATCTTCACCACCAATTACCTCGCGATCTCCCTCCCCTCCCTCTCGTTCACAATATCTCACCCCATCTCGCGAAGAACCACCCCATCTCTCGGGCACTCGAAATCATCTCCCTCGCGCATCCTACTCACCAGACCGGGCGATTTGTACCACTGCAGCTGCAGCAGCAGCAGCAGCAGCAGCAGCATCGACACGGCAGTGCATACACACTCACCCCCTCCCAACTCCCTCCCTCTCTCTCGGTCCCCCCGCCTCTCCACCCCCGCTCGTCGCTTAAAACCCGCCCCCAGGGCCGGGGACGCATGCGCGCGAGACAAAGACGACGACGGTGGCGCGCGCTCGCGAGGGGGAGAGAGGCGCGAGCAGAGCAGAGCAGCCGCGAGATATACAGTCAGAGTCGGCCTCGGCCCGGCAGCGGCAGCGGCCAGTAGTAGTATCCACACTGCCGTGTAGCCGCCAGCAGGACACACTCGCACTAGGGGCTGTGCTCTCTCTCCTATATAACGTCACTCGGCTGAGAGAAAGAGAGAGAGAGAGGCGTCATGGACATACTGGGTATGTCCAGCTCTAAAACACAACCCATCACACTCTCAGTAGCCCGCTAAGCGCCCGCACCGCCGCTGTCCTCGACGCACACGATGCCGTCCCCGTCGTCAAAGATCACCGCCGTCGCCGTCGCCGCCGCTGCGAGACTACCTTTTTGCAAACTAAAGGATGGGAGCGGTGTAGATAACACGTAGAGCCTGTCTGCCTCTCTCTCTCTCTCACTCTCGCGCGCTTTTTCTCTGTCTCTGAGGGAGAGAGAGGGAGAGAGAGAGAGAGATATGGAGAGAAAGTTAGCTGAAACATAGGGGGTTGCTCGCGGGAGCGTCGAGTATAGTGATATAATCGAGAGCCGCTGCAGGCGCACGAGAGGACGATGGCGCGTGCACGTGTTGTCGGATGCCGGAGGCTAAGCTGTACGGGACACTGGTAATGACACCCTACACCTCAGTGGATTTCATGTCTCTCTCTCTCTCTCTTTCTCTCTATTAATCTCACTCTTTCTCTTACATAGTCATGTCTTTTTCTTTTGCGTTTCCTTCTCTCCTCTCTTCTCTCTCTCTCTCTCTCGCTCTCTCTCCTCTCAGCCTTGATCGATGTTGCGATTATATAATGCTTCTGTCAATGTTTTAATACTGTCGATGTTCTCAGTGTCTCTATATGTGTGTGTGTGTGTCTGTGTCTTGTGCTTCGTCGTCGTCATCGTGTACGATCTTATAGCAGAGGTTTTTACGGCAGGTCGAGAGAGGGGTTGCAAGAAAGAGAGAGAGAGAGAGAGAGAGAAAGAGAAAGAGAGAGAGAGAGAGTGAGACAGAGGCTCTCTTAAGTGAATTTTATGATACGGACGTGTTCAAGTGCTTGTGCGGCGGCGCGCCCCCCGAACGAACGAGCGGCTTTATGTACGCGGTCCGGGGGACGAGGGAGAGAGGCTTTTTCGCGCTTTGGGGGAACAAAAAAACTTTTATTTTGCAGCCGTTAATAATGACCAAGTCAGTGGTGGGAAAAAAAAGAGAAAATTAATTGGAGTATGGTTAGTGGTGGAGAGTCGAAGCGTATCTTCCGAAAATATTTTTAAATTAAAGCTTTTTATATTTCTACATTGCACGTACATATAGTTGTCATTGTGATTTTGATAGTGTTTTATATTGTAAATTGAGGTAAATGTTGGACGATATTAGAAAAAGTTTGAAGAAAGTTTGCAAAAAAAGAATTTTTTTCACGTTTACTTAGAATATTCAAGTTTTAACTACAAATAATATAAAGTATTTCGTGTGTGATATATTTATTTGATTGAAGCTGTTTACAATATGTCTGACATTGATTTTTCATTACGTAAGCTCCGTACGTCTCGTATATAGAATGTCAATAAAGTGAGTTGCGTAATTCATCTACATTCCATTAGCTAATCTCTACGCTAGACATCGGTTATATCGAGTAAAATATATTCTTTAAAAAGGTAGTTTTGAAACATTTTTACACGAAAGTTTTAATATTTCTTTTGCGTTAGGAAAATTTTTAATAGATAATAATTCCACAAATATATTGACAAAATCAAAATCTAACAGTAACACTAACAAAATTTTACATATTTTCTAAAAAAAAAAACTGATTCTTTATTCAAGCCTTAATTATTGCTATATTGACCCAGCAATTTACATTTTCATTGAAAGTCCGACGTGATTATTTCTAGAAAGACTATAGATACACCCTTTATATAAGAAAAAACATCTGACCAACTTACTCGCGATAAAGAAAACCAAGAAGCCTTCCCACACGCGCAAACTGGGCGCTCCTTCCATCCCCACGCGAAAATTGAAAAGCGCACGAGCGAGTTTTATTTATTTCGCTAAACGGCGCGCTCCTTTTGAATAATTGATCCATGCGAGAGAGAGAGAGAGAGAGGTGAGAGACGGGGGGAGGGGAAGAGCAAGCCGTGCTTTTAACGGACGCTGCGTGTGCGCACTGCAGTGCGCGCGAATCGTGCCAGTTTCGCCGCAGGAATTACGCTTTTTTTTTAAGTGTAAAGGGGGAGGAGTATTGCGGTGTTTAGAGAGATGAAGGCTGCGCTAGTTTGAGTTTGCTTTTAGGCGCGGGAGAAAAAGTAGGTTTTCGTAAGATTTATTTTGGTTCGCGTTTCATTCCGCGTGCGCGCGCTCGCGTCCAATGACAGAATATGTGAATAAATCGTAAATAGATTCGAAATGGTATACGAACTTTGTAGATCGCTTTCGTAACAGATAAGATAAAACGAATAGAAACGGCAGTTTCGCAGAAACTTTGAACATTTCACTTGAAATGCAGGCAAAAAAGTATAACGGTTATTATATTGTAAATTGCATTATCGCGACAGTTAAGTGCTGAGATGTATAAAATAATGGTATCAGAGGGAGATTTAAACATGCAATAAATTTTTTAAATGGTGACGACCTACTTTTTAAAAAGGAAGAGAGAGAAGTGCTTTTGTGCTGTAAATGTAATATGACCGTTAATGCAATAAGTAAGGATATGAAATTTCGCGTCGCTGGGCTAATTTAATATTCCCTTATAATGCGCTGGATTTTCATTTTTGTTATATTCAAAAATTAAAATATCTCTGATTAACGTTTTATTTTCGTGAAACTTGTCGAAAGAATGCGCATAACTTTATTAATCAACTATATACACGATTGGGAACATACTGCATTCGAAATGCAAAGTAATTATGCCATTATTTACTGTTCGCACATACGCAGAAAGCTTATTAACAACAAATTTTAATATTAATCAGATTAAACTTTACTGATATTATGGTATTAATATCGTCGACTATAAATAATGTTTTTTACTGTCCTAATTGCTTTATCGGTGGTAGTTAATTTAATCCGTGAATTTCCACTAATATATTTTAATTTTGTCAATTTTAGAACAATAATACACTCTATATTTCGTTACAAAATATAATCAGAAATTTAAATTTATTGGAAACGCGCTCTTTGTTGTTGCCTCTCAATTTATCAACATAAAGTTCATTTATATTTATCAAATTTGATAAACTATGTTTATTTCCAGCTTAATTTAATAAAAAAACTGGGTAAACATTACAGAAAAACAGATTTGTTCGTTTTTACGATTTTACAAAGTAAAAGAACAACGTACATAACAAGAAATTATACCCCTTAGATTAGAAGAGTGCATATCGGCTTGATACAATAACCAAATTATTGTTTCCTATATATAAGTGTTCTAAACTTTCTCTTGATTCCTGGTAATTATCTTTCATTCGTTATCAATCATATTCTTCAAAATAAAACGCTCTTCTCACCATTAACCCCCTAACCCACATACATACACTGATAAACACCAATTCCTCGGCCTTTATTCCCTTCCCGTGAAAGAAGCAATACCCGAGCACTATACTTCCCCCAAAGTCCTTCTCACACACACACAATCGCTCTATCTCTCTCCGCGCTTGCCGATTCCGGTCTTTGATCCCGGCGCGACTGCAGATAAGCACGCGCGCGCACGCGCTTACGGCTTAGTCCCGCGATTCGATTTGACGATTACGTGCGTGCGATGTAATCGGTACGCCACAGGGGTAAGAGAGAGAGAGAGAGAGAGAGAGAGAGTCTGATTAAATGGAATCGACGACTCGCCGAATTTGTCTTGCCGTCGCGCGCCGTCTGTGGATTATTGAGGATTTGTGAAGTTTTCATGGGATTTGGATGAGGTTGAAAGTTGACGGGATTGATTGATTGATGATGGGGGTAAGTGTTGCCGAGGTAGGGCTGGCTTCTTATGCGAATTTATCATGTTTTATGCCTCTCGTGTATGATTTATATAGTTCCGAAATATTAACTCAACTAGAGGTTTAGCTACTAAATTAATATATCATTCCACAGTTTATTACAAAAATTTATCGCGCTGCAATTTAATGGTTTTAAATTGACTAACCATAATTTTCTTAATAATTGATAAATTAAAAAGTCTTTATATTTTTGATAATTTTATAAAATTAGAAGAAGAAAAAAACAAATATATCATACTTTAATCTCTTCGATTAAATCGTTTATACTGAACTTTCCCCTCCCCGCTTTATCAAATAAAACGATTTCAATTGAAAATAGGTATAGAATGATTTCTTTGATTCCGCACTCGTTCAACCAAATTATTAATCACTATACACGAGTGCAGCGCTCGTGACATTTGTATAATTGGTCCTCTTGTTAAGACACATATCAAAATTTTCCGATTGATTGAAAACTATTATAACCGACAAAGCGTCAACACTTCAGATAAATTGGGATTATAATAATTCTGTCACGAAAACACACCGGCTTGTTACGAGTGAAATTCAATAGCTTCCCCATTTTATCCTCTATTGTCACAAACAAACGCCCGTCAATCCCCGTTATATTTATCTTGACGTGTATAACAAACGAAAAAAAAAACTCCTCAAAATTAAAATGTTACGAATAAACTGTCAAACCAGCTGCTATATGGAAAAATTAATATCGCCCATCATATCGAAATCCGACCCTCGCGTTAATCTAATTCTTCGAATATAACGTCCACCCAGGTCCCACATTCCATTTTATTCCCCCTCCGCTCAACTTCACACAAGTCGACCATCCGCGCGGCCATGTCGCGTCTCGAATTAACATCGCACGTCGCGCGCGGCATTGTTTCTTCCACGCTACATATGTATATCTATACACGGCGTGTGTAACTTCGCGCGCATGCTTGCATAAAGATGAAGACGCCCCGCGCGCCTCTTGTTGACTCGCTCCGCACTTGCGCATAACTTTGCGTTTACTTCGCGAGCGCGTGTAACTATATACCCGCACGCGCACACATACACTTTCGGCACGAGTTGTTTGAATTTTGACGCGGTAGGTTGAGACAATGGCTATGGGGAAGTTTTTGTGTAATTGGATGTATAATTAAAGGTGTTTAGGTTGTGTACGAGGTTGGATTGACGGCGTGTAATTGTTTATAATGGATTTATTTATAATTATACGAGGTTAGTGTAAATTTAAAGGGCTCAACACAGTGTAGAAAATCTTTTAACTTTAGAAAACGTGATTCTGAAAATAATGTCGAGAGTAAAACTTTAAAAATTTCTTTCCTTATTATTATAGATAACACAATTGTCCTCTTTTTATACACTCTCCTATAGTACAAAGCTAAACGTTACATATTTTATATCCAAACGTCAAATCGGACAGCTACGCTTGTTTTCTTGCTTCGAGCATATATTATATACACCGTCGCGATTTCGGGAAAAAATTACGAGCGAACCGAGGGTTATGCACACGCGCGCGACGCGTACAAAGAAGCGGCGCGCTTGTCCTTTATATACAGCGCATCTAAAATTCATGCCAAAAATCCGAGCGCTTTACGTCTAGGACACTTTCCAAAAGATTATGCATGCATGCATGCATGCGCGTAAAGTCGACGCTTTACGTCCAATATGCTCGGGGCATTACAAAATGGACAGCGGCACGATTCGCTGCCTCTCTCCGCTGGTAGTTGTTATGTTTTGAATGAAAAGTCGACGTTTGCGTTCTTCTTTTGCGAATGGAAATTAAGATTAATTTTCTTCTTACGTGCAGTATATAGGATTTTGAAAGATTTTTTAAATTTTTCATTAACGATAATAGATTTTAATTTAAATTCTAAAATTATATGCAATGTATCAGTATTTTAAGGGAAACAAAGCTCATTTTTATATGAAACAAGCTTAATAAAGTTAAAAAGAAACGAACTATAGTTTAAATAACCGTCATGAATATGTACACAAGCCAACACACAACCACCATTAAAATTTCCCATATCACGCACGACAGCGCGACTTTTTAATTCACTTTTAAGTATGCAGCACATATAGAAAAACAGCTCGCGGAATATTCAAACCATCTCCCGACAAAAACACAACGCGCATATTCTCCGCATCTCCCGGCGACGTTTCTCATCGCTCATATATACGGCGAGATAAAACCCACGACGACTACGACGCAGCTGCCATCATATGACAATATGCTCGCTGTATGCCCGCCGCGGGCTCTTCGTATATATATATCTCCACGCGCGGGCATCATCAGCTGGGCGCCCATGCGTGCACCGCCGTGACCCTGACACACTCCCCGCGGCCGCGCGCGTTTGTGTGTGTATTACGAAATTCGCTGATGCGGCAGCTAAAAATTTGCTGAGAGGGTAGGAGAGAGAGAGAGAGAGAAGATTGGTATAGCGCATCGATCTGGATGGGAGGGTGTGACTTTGGATCAAGGTTTTGGGGGGGTAGGAAGCTGCGGTTTCGTGAATTGAGGTTCGCCATAAATAGTTTGCGGTGTGCTTGATATTTATTTTGATATAGTAACTAAACAAATTCTTTTTTTTTCCTTATACAAAATTTAATCCCACGTTCTCCATAACAAAAATAATTCCAAGTATAATAATCAATTATTATAACTAAAAATATCAGCCACTGCTAAAAACTGCAGTATACCAAATTATTCCACTAATGTGCATACAACCGCGCCTGCCTCTCTTTATTCAAATATCTCCCTCGAAAAAAAACACGAGTCGTTCAAATCTCCGTTATATACGCAGCAGCTCTTCAAGCTCCCACGCGCATCTCTGTGCTGGAAAATCGAACAACCATCGCCCGCTTATTTTCTCTCGATTCGCGAGAAAAGCGATCGTTCTTTCATCGCCGCGAGCCGCGCGCGCGCGCGACACAAAAAATCGCCCCGAGTTTTTCGCGATATTGCATTTCCGCATCGCTGCACGTTCATATGTTATGATGTTTTTCTCCCGTGTTTATTCAAACTGCACTCTTTGGAATTTTTTTGCTTTCGCCTCCTGTCTTTCGAGACATTGTGAACGCAAGGACGGTTTGAGTTTTCGATTAAAAGAGGGAAAAAATGCGGCGCCGAGTTTATCGTAGCAGTGGGTTTGACTACAAAGTCTTTTTATCATATTGCACATATACTATTGTATGTTCCTGACAACAATTACAAAGGAAATTCACAATATTATTTTACCAATTAAATTGCCATATTGAATTATATATTATATACGATCTTCTCACTTACGCGATAATACCGAAATCCTTGTAAATTCAATACAACGCCCCGCGGCTCTCTTTTTGAACACAGGCAGCTATAACCCATAATCTTCTTATTCTGCATATTAAATTTCACGCGCGCTCCCACCCCTTCGCCGTCTCCCCTTCTGCAGCCCCGTCAAAGAGCCGCATATACACATCCCCAGCGCTGAAATCACGAACAAACGCGCGCGAGAACCGAGGGAGCGAAGTGACAGACAATACGCATAAACAGGCCCTTATCGGCTCGACCCCCTTCTCCCTTTTTTTTGTCGTTCTTCTCTTTCGCGCGGGCGCGCTGAAAAGTTGGATTTCCCTTCGCACGCACGTGTTTGTGCGCTGCCAAGAAGAGAGAGAGAGAGAGGGCGACACGTCGTCGTCTGTGCTTCTGTTTCGACGCTGCGCCTGTGTATTTACTCTTCCGGCTGATGGTTCTTCTTCGGCGCGGCGTAGGCGGCTGTTATCCGGCCCTGGAGTGGCTTCTTTTTGCCGGGGGTATATAGAGCCGCCTTTCGGGGGTGACGATGTGTAATGGGAGTAAGGCGCGCGCGGGGTGTATATTGGGAGAATTGAGAGGCGCCTTTGGATGCGGTTGGGAAGTAGTTCGGTGTATAGCGAAAGGGAAGGATTTTTTTCTTTATCATTCGTTTTTAGTAATTTAAATATAATAGGAACATATTGGATTTTAGTGTGGTAGCTGGTTGTTTGATATCAAATAAATTTCACTATATTGATATTGATATTGATAAAGATTTGGGATTTTAATCTTAATTACGATAGAAAATCTAGATAGAATAAGAATGAATCATTATTCTTGAAATATAGTACTCCATTGCTATTAATATTTATCACATTAATAAAAGTTGAATAACAGTTGATATACTATTGTAAAAAATCTAGAGAACTCTAGTAGAAAATTAACGATATTTCATAGTTATAATGGGTTAATTAAATGGAAAATTTATATATGTAACAATAATACAATATATCTACGTAAAAGTATTACTCGTAGTTATAATGTCGATAATATCAAATTCCAAAATTTACTTCAAATATCTACATATATAGTTATCAAACAAAAGCAGAACAGTACTCGTAGCCATAAAGTCAGCTGAAGAACAGGCAGTTTATGGATTAACATTTATACCAGGGATCATACATTTGTTCTCGAAACCTTGACGTTATAAATATCCTTTCAATATTACTTTACTACTTCCAACTATATACATCTTAACGCGCCCCAGCAGAAAACTGCAGAATAAAAATCTCCCCCTCATCCTGTACAAAATCGCCGAACATCCTTGCAGCGATATAAAGCATCCGCAGGCGACAATTTAAAATAAAATACGCCCTCAATATCGCCTGCTCTCCCAGTAAATAAATGAAGCCCGCAGCAGTTTTTCGCGCATAACGATCGTGAGGCAAGAATTGTGCTGAGCAATCGTTACATTCTTATCTGCTAGCCGCGCGCCGGTATCACGTTCGACGACGCAGCACAATTCGAGGAGTGAGAGAGAGAAAGAGAGAATGTGCGGTAATATATTTGCCCGGCGGAGCGTGTATATACGGGGTTTTCACGCGCTTCTCGGGGGGTATGGGAAGGAACTTCGAGGCGCGTGACGTCGTAGGATCCGTGCCAATGAGGAGGATATTACGGTGGGCTGTGTAGGGATTCTTTAAGGACGAGAAGGTGCTTGGGATTTGATTTAGCGGTATAGAGTCTTGCGTCGAGTTTCGTGTTTCTGCGATGTATACGAGTTTTTACGATATATATATTTACTTTCGATGAGGGATTTATAACCTTTACATTATTTAGTAATACTTAGAGAATTCGAAAATTTTACAAATAAAATTTAATAATGTTGAAAAAAAAGGATTGCGACCATAAAATGTGTGATAGGCATTTAAAAACTAATCATTTCTATTTATACACTATAATATACCTATATGATTATATACCTCGTTTTCCAAAAACCGATATTTTAAATTTTCATTGGCACATAACTCTCGCGCACATCAGCATAACCGCGCGGCACCTCGTCAAAGCGTTTAACGCACGCATATAGTAGACGACCAATCTCGACTGACGACTCGCGGGCGCGCCAACTTATAGCCGCGTTCATATAACGCGACCGCGCTGATTCGATTAAAAGGGCCCCGCGAATCGAAATGCGAACTTCGCGCTTTTGGCTTATCGGCGCGCGAGTTCGAAAGTTACGCCGCGCGGGAACGCACATTAAGGGCTTTCGCTCCGAGTTTGAGCATAGCGAGTATAGCTGCGCGAATTATTAATTTGCAGCGAGTCGCCATAAAGTGCCGCGCGAAGGTTCGTTATATTGTGGGTCTTCGGCTATGGGCGAATTGGAAATGACGCTTAAATGCAGTTGGCATGCACGTATGCTACACTTGTAGATTGATTTTGTTTAATTAAACAGGCAGTTTGGGCGGGGTATAAACGCAATACATTCTCTAAATTTGTATATCAGTGCACATGCCAGTGATATACCAACTTATAACTGCCAATCAGTGAATATTCACTAATAATAGTAGAAAATGAAAGATTTGGAACTCATTAAAAACCTTAATCAGAGACGTTTTTCCCGTCTCAATCTTTCTCCGCGCGCGTCCTCGAAAATATCTTGACCCACTAAAAATCGCCGCTGCAACTTCAAGCCTCTCTTCCTCGAGAACTTTCAAATTTCCTCCTTCCTAATTCCCAACGCACTCCTCACTCTCTTGCTTTCTCTCCAATCGTCCGCTGCATTTTCATAAACCAGCGCCGCACGAAATTGAAAGAAACAGCCGAATAAAGAACCCGTCTCGGCGCCTAGCGACAAAAGAGAGAGATGCTCGCGCTTTTAATAAAGCTCGGCCCGTCCCGTGGGGCAATAACGCCGCGGATTTAATAATGCCCCGAGCGCACGCCCGCCGGAAGGGAATTTACGCGGGCGCCGCGCGGCCGCCTAACGATATCAAATGTTGCGCGCGGGAAGTTTGAGGCCGGAAAAGACGACGGCGTCGCTTGCGCTGCATGCGAAAGCGTGCGGGGTACGTTGCACATGTATATAAGTACGGCGCGTGCGTTGTTTTGTTGGCAACCGGGAGATATGGGGGATCTGTCGTGAAAGTTGAAGGGGCGGAGTAGTTTTGAGGGTTTTATATAGATTTTTGTTTGTAATTGTTCTTCTTTTTATTTTCGTTTTTTGGTTTTTTTTTATAACGTTATTTATACATGAAAAAACGTGAAATGTCCGATACGCTGTGAAATCCTATACCATTGACAAAGATTATATATATAAAAAATAAAAGTTTACGATCGAAATAACAAAATAATGGAATATCCTGTATAAAATATCAAAATATACCAATGTTATTTGTTTTGTCATATAGGTATATTACATTCGCGTATTTCGTAAAATATGATTATTAGTAAACAGAAGCAGATCAGATTACTCATATATACGTTATACAAAACGACAAACAACCCCAAAATTTAAGCGATGTAATAATCTCACATATCGCCCCAGAAAAGGAAACCTCAGGTCGCTAAATATCAGATAAGGTCAATGTTACGCAAAAACGGCAATTTACGAGCACACACATATAGTATAGTAGACGACGCGTCGGCCGACGGTATTCTGATGAATTAGCAGAAACTGCTCGCCGCGCGGCTCTCTAAGGTTATTAGGCAAGAGCGAGCCACAGCGCACGTGCGCAAGATTTACACGACCGCGGGGCGCAAGGAAGTTTCGCGCTGTGGCTATGTGTGCAGAGTTGGCTTTACGCTGTATATATAACGGCGTAAATTCTCGCGGGGGGGGTGTGTGTAAGGTTTTTGCCGAAAGTTGGCTTTGCTTGCAATTAGATTGTTTGTCGTGATATATCCTTGCCGAATTGAATGCCAAAGCGCGAAGGAATGTTTCGTTATAAGATTCGTAAAGAGAATAACGTTAGTCGGGATAATAATACAACTGCGCGTATAATAGGGGAAATTTTTAGAGAGCGCGTGCGCGCGTTATTTTAGCAGTTCATATAAGCACGCCAACACGGCTAAACTCGCGTTATACTTCATGTGCTGTACGCGGCGCCATATGCGCGCATCGGTCTCCACGCTTTTAATGGGCGTAACTATGCGTGGGAATACTCCCGCGCTAATACGAGGCTCTTCGCGAGCGCGGCGAGATTTAACTGCGCAAAGTCGCGAAATGAAATTTCCCATCCCAGATGAAATTCGAATTTCAGGAGTGCGGATATGTTCGCTTGCGTATCCTTTGGTATATCGTATACTTTCTCGTGGTTCTTGGTGAACTTCCAAATACTTAAGATTCGTTGAAGCGAAGCACATCTCATCGTCGACATCCTTGAAAAATAGTTGGTTTTTTATCTATAGGCCTTTCTGGTCAAAATTACCTGACAAAAGTATCATTATAATAAAATAATGAAAATGTATTGTAAATATACGTTATTTTAAATATAATGAGCCAAGGCAGAGATCTTTAAACTCTGATTTTATCCTCAGTTATAGCATTTGTCAAGAAAAAAAAAAGTTTGTTGTAACTTTTTCTCTGAGACCGCATGATGGATTTTCGTGGGACAAATTGCAAATTGTTCCTAATAACCCAAAAAATTCCAAAAAAGTAGAAAAAAAATTCCGTTTTTGCCATGAAAAAAATACTATATACATAAAAACCTTAAAATTGCAACTCTTAGGCCCATAACTACATAAATTAGGAACAATTTTCACTTCGTCCCATGCAAATCCATTATACGGTATCAAAGAAAAAGTTAGAACAAACTTTTTTTTCTTGACAAATGCTATAACTGAGAATGTTATATTTACAATATATTTTCATTATTTTATTATAATAATGTTTGTTATCATTTTT
>JAPYZP010000943.1:0-19473 GCA_030522985.1 Torymus sinensis | reverse complement strand
GTGTTTTTTTTTTCTTTTTGGCGGTTGCTCTGGGACTGATTGGTAATAGAAATCAACGGTGTGGAAGCGCCGGTTGAATTTTTATTTTCCGTTTCGAGGTAGAACGTTTTTATCTGATTGGTCGTGGAGTGGTACGAGCCTCGAATTGCTAGAGCTATTGGAAAAATTCTCGTTTAGTTTTTTGAAAATTCCATTAAGATTGAAAGTTTCGCGATACGATAAAAATGAACGAAAATATATGCATTATAGTATTAGATATCAAAACCCTAATAAATCAATTGTATTTTATGTAATTTCACTTCAGGAATTTGTGTTAGAAAAAAAAATATATATACAAATCACTTTCTCAAGGTTCTGAAAATTAAAAAAACAGAGATTTCTCAAGTTTAATCGAAAGTTGTTAGCTGCTAATACTTAAAAAGCCATTGTAATTTTTCACACCAACACCTGATCTGTCGCGTGCGGAAATAAATCTCGGTTTGCTAATGGATAAATGATAAATCAGTGAAAAAGATCAGCGTTATCGGCCTGAGTGACAAGTGATTAACGTGAAATTGATTGTTATCTAGAGAAATCCTATTAATCGATCTATCGACCAGCTGATATAAAAGTTTTCTCCCAATTAAGAACAAAGTTTCGTACAGAGATGAGTATCTGACAGTCGTCTCGAAACTAAAATAAAAAGAATTATTATAATTACCATTCGCAGCTAGTAATTAAGAAACGCACGTGTTAAACGAGAGATAAAAGATTATTAGAATTAGAAACTTAACCCCGATGCGATATTCAAGCAAGAACTGACAATATCTTCAATGCGATCCTTTTATTTAGGCTCCGTCCATAAATTTTTCTCAAATCCAATCAAAGCGTCCATCTTTCAGAACCAGCCGACCAAAAAAAGGGCGGTGAAATTTTCGCCTTAATAAAAAAAAAAGAAAAAAAAACCAGACGAAGTAACCAGTTTTTTTTGTCTTCCTAATCAAGCGGCTGTCACGAGGCCGCGTAGTGACACCTCGGCCCAGGATAAAAATCTCCGAGGCGCGATAAGTGACGGCTCGAGAGTTCGGCCGTAGACGGAGCTTAGCTTATTACAGGTACGTATATGCATATATATTCACGTGCGCGTGCGTGGCCCGCGATGCGTCTCGTTTTAGAAAGGTCGACGACGAGCGTCTGCCTCTCGAAATTCGAAAGTTCGGTTACTGGGTTGAACGAAAACGCATGGATCTTGAAAGGTGTATGATGGTTACGGTGATGTGTATAGAAACTTTTAAATTTAATTTTGAATTTTGGAACCTTATTTTATAATTATATCAGTTTAACCGTAGCATTTTTTAAAAGAAGAATTAAGGAATAAATAAAAAACAAAAGATTTTATAACAAGAAAAATTACTGTACAGTACTAATTTGTAAGAATAAAAAATATAAAATACCGAAAGAATTATTTCAAAAACTCGTCCTAAAATAATTTTATCTCCTTTTTATTGCTTTCATTCATACTTCACGCAATTCCACAAGACAGCTGCACCGAAATAAAATCTATCCTTTCCGTCCACATCGTGCACTATTACATTGAAATTCCAATCCCCCAGTGAAAGTATAATCCCTAACCTCAACAACATCCTCTCGAGCTTCAACTCCGCGTCAAACTCCCGTTATCCACCATACATATATAAAAACATCTCCCACTCGCGCGCATCTGCCAGTCTGTCCGTGGCGAAAAAACCGTCGCTCCACTTTTTCACCTCCCTCGCTCTAACGGTCATCTCTCCTCCCCTCGCGCGTAAATTACGCATCGATCGCGCATTGTCCCCCCGCGCGCGCGCGACTTTTACGGCTTTTCGCGACGGCGCTGGTTTTTCGCGCTGCTGCTGTGCCCCGCGGAGCTGCTTTTATGGGGCGTAAAACGATGGCTTTATTATTCGCGCCCCGCAGCGCCCGGCAAAACTATGTCAGGGTGTTTTACGGTCAGAGCGACGACGAAGGGTTTTGCGGGAGAGAGAAAGAGAGAGATTTTTGTGTTTAGCGGCGTGCTGGTCGTGTGCGACGAGAGATTATGCAAGAGAGATTTCTGGGATGGACGATAGGCCGCGCGGGAGGAGAGAAAGCGTGACGAGAATTCGAGCTCGCTGTTGGTTTTTGTTCGGTTTTGATTTAAGGCGGATCGTTTTTGTGGGGCGCGGGAGAGCGCAGGATGCGATTTTTTTTCTGCTCGGCTTGGTGCCGGAGTGAAACGGCCGGCATTGTTTAATGAGGGGGATTGGATAAGTTGTCTTTCGTGTCCGATTTGCTGGTTTTTTCTCTTTAATAGGAATTGTATAGGTCTGAATGGGTGTTATTAGGTAATTTGTACGCCACGGTAAGTTTAGTGTGTCAGAGGAGTTCTAATTTAATTTTACGATACGTGAGTTAAATCTGACTTACGTTACTGATTGGTAATCAGCGGGCTTTGTATTGTGAAAGTATCATCTGCATTTGGTTTCGTACCTGAAACAAAAAAGAAATACATTTGTTAGTAACGTGATTAAATAAGGCGTTATATTAAAGTCGCATCATTATGTATAACATATAATATTTAATATATTGTTTTTTAATATTTTTTTGTATAGGCCATTTATACGCTGAGAGCAAGAGTGTTGCTAAAAAATGACTCTAATAAAAAAATACTTAAAAAATGCATAAAGTTTGCTTGTAGGGAATACAAATGTGACCAGTTAATGTGAAACCTTTTATGGTGTGTAATTTGAAGATACTTAAGTTCTCGAAGAATGCAAAGAAGATTAAAAAAGAAAAAACTAAAATATCCATAAGGTGCGAGGATTTTATATTCAATTATCTCATCGAAATTTACACACTTCAAGTGGGACCGGCAAGAAATTCGTGTTAATTCGAAGTAAACCAAAAAATACTGTTGATTCAAGATCATTACCGAATCTCAACCACGCGACCGCATAAAAATATAACTACCACTATACAAGTTATACCATGTGATAAAAATCAATTTCTTAATTAATTCCCCAATAAAAATACCCGAGCAACATTCCCGTAATAATAACCGGTCATAAAAGTATTTTTCTACCTGAAAATATTTTAATAAAGCTATTTTCCCACTTCCCGGCCAGCTCTTCCTCTCCCAAAAAGGTGCGAAACTCATCTCACCTCATCATCGACCCGCAAACTCCTATAGCTTCTACACCACAAAATAAGAGAAGCAAGCGAATTGCAAACTAGCCGAAACGATATAAATCACGCGCACGCGCGTAGTAGCCCGTGGGGCATACACGCGGCCCACTTTTCCCCGCGACGTAATTAGCGTATTAGCGCGTGGCCGCAGCGCGTATGGAAGATAAGCGCATTAGCGCTTCCGCGCGGGGCTTCGGGCCTCGAGATACATCGCGAGCGATCGCAAAGGTGTATGCGTGTATATATCCGTGTGCTGCACGTGTGCGCGCATGCCGACGATCGATCGCGTGTATATAGGAGTATAAGCTAGTCTGGAATTTAGAGCTGGATGTTGCGTAGACGTATGGCTGAGGTGTGTAGTATAGATCGTGTTTGGGATGCGCGAGGAATTTTGAACGGAGATTCTGTCGGCTGATTAGAATTGTAAAGGTTGTTTCGCTGGATTACAATACGTGTTTCAAAGACTTTTGTTATGTTTGTGTATTGCAAGTGATGTGTTGTCGATCTACTAAAAATCGGTTCACCCAAGTGAACCATAGTCCAGCAATAATCTTTCAGCATCATCATTCAGCGTTTAATTATTATGAAATTGCCTCTGAGCAAGTTCACCTCGTACAATCAAAAGCTATATTTAAACTCAGCATGCACTGAAACAATGTATAAGGTCAATATCAAATGAAATACCTAAACAATCTCGTATACACTCTTGCAGTCCTTCTTTCGAAAGACTCGCACCTTATCGCGCGCTCATTCCGCAATTTATACGTTCGCCGCACAACAGAACAATGTAAAACGGTTCGTGCAATCATCTCGAACGGGGCTCTCTCCGATAGCCGTAAACAAATTAATAACCTCGCATTCGCGGCCCATTGCGTAACATCATCCCCGATAAGTGCGCCCACTCGCGGATCTCCTCTCTATATATCTCTCGAAAAATCGGCGCCCATAATCGCATACCTCTTTCTCTCCCTTAATCGCATCTGCCGCAAAATGAATTTCCCTTATCACCGCGCCCATACAAACGCACGCATATAGGTACTCCCCGCAATCTACTGACTCGCGTTCGCGCGTCTAATAGAATATCGGTAGGCGATAGCAAGGCTGAGGAGGAGGAGGAGGAAGAAAGGAAGACGAAGAGAGAGAGGGAGGGAGCGTAAACAAGCCTAACGAAGGGGACGTTTATCACCCTTTTGCCGGGCCGCGACGTTTATGGAGTATAAATAACGAACAAAAGCCCGCGCGAGCGAGCGAGCGCTGCACGCGAGCCACGTGCGGCGCGTGGGCTGCGCGCGAGAGCGTATGAGTCGCTTCCGCGATCGGTTGCCCCGTGTGCCTCTCACTATGCGCCTTCGTGCGGCGTGCGGCTTTATCTTTGTCCCTCATCGGCTGCTCGACACCGCTCAGCTGTGCAGCAGCCGAGGGCAAGAGGGATCACCGGAGCACCGAACGATCGGTGGCGTGAGGTGGTTCAAGTGTTTTTGAAGCTTTTACGGTGGGTTGTGGAATGGAAGGTTGACGATTTCTGAGATGAATGGGTATAGGTTGTGGATTGAATTCGTTTTACGAAAGCTTGATAAAGGTTTTGGGCTCTATTAATGAATGAGTGACAAAATAGAAGTGGATATAAATTTGTAATTGACAGTTGTAACCTTGTATTTCAAGTAGGAGATCCATTTCTTCGCCTGTTTAATTTGAAATATAGTGGTAAAATAATGTTGTTGTCATGAGAATTATATTAGTGCATGAAGGACCTATTGCTAACGAGACATATATGAAGGATAACGTCATAATGTATCGTCTATTAGCTATCCACCGTGTTTGTTGTTATTTTGATGGATTATGCATCAAAGATTAATTGTAACACATCAACACATGTTTATCTAATTAACTGTTTATTATTAACGGATTTCATTAGTTAAAAATGATTAGTCTTTAAAAAAATATCTTCATGCTACAACTACAAATCCTTTTACAATCAACTCATCTAAGCGTATTTCTTGATTTGCACATTTACGTTTTGACAGTGACAGACTTCATAGTCTCAATGGTGTCTGCTGGAATGGTAATGTTACCTGTGAGGTATGCAAAACGCTATAATGATACAATATGATTGTTCTCACGGCTATTCGGCTTCAGTGGTAAATATTGCAGCTGTCAAAGATGCTATTCGTGTTTCCAGAATGATTAACCATAAATTTTTTCCCCTTCAAGAGTAAAGACTGTTTATCGAAAGAGAAGCCATAAAAAAGACAAACGGACTTTACTAATAGGGATCGGAATGCAGAGTCTTGATATTTATGACGGATAATGGAATCAGAAGATAAGTGGCTCGAGAATAGAATTTGTTTTGAAATTGGTATCTGTAATTGAATACTTAGTTAGGGCAAAATGTTACTCCCAACATAACTGCCACATAATATTTTATGAATAAATTTTAAAGTTAATCGAAGTTAGATTAATTTTCTCCTCCACTATCTCAAAATTGCGAACCATCACATTTACCCTGAACCCCAACGTCCGTTAAATGAATTTTTCTCCGAGTCATAATACCCCCATACATAATCAAGCCAAGGACCTACCCAACCGAGTGACATAACGCCTCGGCGCATTACCTCCTCGACGATCTATTACCTCGATAAGTGCAGTCGCCGTTCACGTGCAAAAAGAGTCCAGCCGGTATGCAATCCCCTCCTCGATATCGATTTACGTCGGCGCGATCGTTATTGATAATGCGAGAGCGCATTATCGCGCGCGTATAAGAGGATTCGCGAACTGGACCGACTGGACCGAGTTGTTGCGGCGTTGTTGTTTATAACGAGCCGGGGGAATTTGTAATGGGCCGGTGGCTCGCGCGGTCATTAACACTTTGTGCGTTGCGGGGATTCTTGCTTTATCGCTGTTGGCGGCAGCTAATTGCGGCTGTATGAGCTGTGCGCGGAGAGGCTTTGCAGGAACTTGAAAGTGTGACCGTGACCGTGGCTATCTACACTGGTTGTTTATGGGTGGTTATTGTTTTTGATAAGTATGTGAAATATGTCAGCGATATGGTCAAATTGGTAGTAATAAACACTGTTCGAATGGTATGTAATGGTAATAGATAATAGGCAGGTTAAATGCTTTTACAGCGGATCTACAGCCGTTTTGATAACATTAAAACTTTTTCGACTACTTATTGAAGATAATTTACGGTTGGTGCAAGTATTACTTATTAGATTAATGTCTAGCTACCGTAAGCTTATCAACCCTCAGAATATAAAATCGTATATATCCATAATAATTGTAATGCTATAATGTCAAGTAAACGCCATTTCGACATCGTAGCAATAGAAACTGAAAAAAAGGACTGCTCAGCATCGGTGCAAATACAATTAACGCTATCAATCGAAAATTCATCATCCGCATCCACGGACCGATAAAATTCCTGCGTGTGCTATGCACACATGCGAGAGGAGAGAAGTTAGCTCGCTCGTGCCATCTACTACTCTCTGCGCCGTACGCAAACACGTGTGCGTGCGTACGTGCGTGCGTGTGCGTATCTATATAAGTACACGAGCGCGTGTTTGCTCTCTCTCTCTTTCTCTCTCTGGAGAGGAGAGCCGCGGTGGCTAGGTCACGGTCAGGGCGATGGCCTCTCCTCCTCCTCCTCTCTCTCTCTGGCTCGAGGAGATACTTCTAGCTCTCCTCCGCACGTCGCGTCGTCGTCGTCGTACGTTCGCTCTCTCTCGTTTCCTCCCACTACTGCCGGCTCTCTCTGTCCCTGCTGTCTGCGATCTATAGATCTTGCGTGCTGTGGAATGCCTCGATTCGTGCGACACGCTGCCTCCTGCGTCCTTTAGCCAAGTCTTCGTCAATCCTGATTGTCCCGCAGTCTACAGGGGTAGATTTGTTTATTCGAGAAAATGATATTTCGATTTGGCGGTGCTAGTTGTAAAATGGTTTGCTGTTTATTAGTTAGTCAAAGAACACATTGATTATTGCAAATATGAAGTTTATGCAAGTAATTATGCAGTTGTAATATAAAAATCACGTTTCCTTGTGTCAAATGTAATATTGATAAGGACTAGTTGTTATTAAGCTAGTGTGAATTATATAAATATACAGAATTCATTACTATAACATATGATTCATTATTTGAAGAAAATTGTAATTCTAATTTCTTAATAGGTGCTTAATAAAGAATATTTGATAAAAGTAATTCTTTCTTTTCTATTGCATCGATGAACTCATACTTCTCAGTGATAAAACCATTCTACAAACAACTGTGATACAACATTGACACATTTGGTAAAACTAATTATTAAAGTTAAAATATCACGCTTAGTCACTTTAAAACGCCAACTAGTGTTGTTATTAACTGATCAGTTAAGGTTGGAATATTAAAGTATCTTCACTCGTCACTCAACAATTTTTATCGAAGGCAGAAATTTCCGGTTGATTTCATCAATGAACATTAGCGCGTACACGATGCGAGAGTGGAGAGGAGAGGTGAGTTCACTGAGCGATCGTATTTCCGTTCACCTCGGGCAGATCTCTGATGACGTGACAAAAAAGAGGTATCTTGTCTTTCGCTTCTAATTTACATACTTGGAAATAGATATGCGTGCTCGATATTCAATCAGTTCTCCTTGCAGGCCGACGAATCTCGTGGCGAGCGTATCGATAGCTCCTAACTGTTGTTCAAATTCAAACTGAAGATTATTTAATTAACCGTGGCATTTGAATTTGTACAGTGTAGGAGGAGAGGAGGAGTAATGTAAGGAAAATTCCTAGGGTTTTTTTTTTATGAATTTGTGATGATTAATGGTAGTTTGATCTAGATGTGACAGTCAGTACTTGTTGAAGCGTTGATTAGAAGTATATTCATTAGATCTCTTATTGCCAATAAGACTGAAGACATAATTTATTCAGATTAGATAATGTGAATCATCAAATAGCTTCAATTACTTTGCCTTTTCCTATTCTCACTTGGGCGTATCTTATTCCTTCGCATATATTGATATATAAAGTATTATATAATAGAACTCCACGTGTCTACCTTTCCCTTCGCAAAAACACTTGATCAGATATATTGACGTCAGCAGTTATACAATCCACATGCCGATCTTATACCATACTATCCCAAAGAAAATAACTTCCTACTGTTCTAAAAATCAAAGGACTCTGGTTTTCTACGAATCCCACTAAAACAGCACCACACTGTGCGCACTGTCCCATAACTAATTTTCCTTTCCACCATTCCACACTCGGCAGGACACTATATACACTCGGAAGAACAAAAAACCGCGTCGACGACAGCATCACACCTAACACCGATTCTCGATCCGCCTTTGAAATCAAAGAAAACAAGAAAGGCCGCGGTGGCTCGACGAGGACATTCAGCCGACAAAGTTAGCCGCGCGCGTGAACGCGTTATAAGGGAGTGAAGAAGGAAGAAGAGGCGGAAAATGCAAGAGGCAGATCCGACACGCTTCTATATCTGATCGTCACGCTTCCTTCTCCTTCGCGGCGAGAAGAAGCGCCAAATTGGTGCCTCTTCTCTATGCTACTTTCGCTCCCGCCGCGTTTCTTCTCTTTCGATGCGATGCGCTCTCTCTCTGTAAGTCTTGTTGTATATGTGTGTGTGTACGAAGGTGAATTTTCCGCGCGGCTAGGTGTGCCCTGGAACGCGAGTAATCCGCGAGGATCTTGCCGCGAGAGGGAGAATGGATTATAAGCTTGCCGTAAAAAGGGCGGTGAGTCCACGGTTTTGCGAACTAATGTGCAAAGTAGCATGTAAGATGTAACCTTCACCTTGCGAGAGGATATATTTACTTTTGCATGGTCCAGGGAATGTGTTCTTATGGCTGATTAATCTGTGGATAATTTACGATTCGTCGCAGTTGAATACTCATTTTTGCTGGTGTGACGATCATTAAGGATGAAAGATCATTAAAGAGGAGTCGTGTTATCATTGTTGTTTTGTGCAAACAATACTTAGCGAAAGAACCTCACCTTTGAATTGTTAGAAAAATACTATCTACCTATAATCTATAAGATATTTTGAAATTCAAAATATTTTCAAACACGTCAGACAACCACTCCAGTAAGTCACGAAGGAGAGCCTCTTCCCAGGGAATAACCACCTCATCGAGACAAATTTGCAAGGCCGCGGACAGATCTCTACAACACCGGAGTCTCGTGCGCATATCCGATAATCTGAATCCCGGACGGCGAGGTGGACTAATTACCCACTTGGCGAAACGCGAGCAGTTCGCCGCGCTCGCGCACGCGAGGACTGAATCGCGTGAAACGATTTCGCCTCCCGTGGAGAGCGAACGAGAGGCAGAGAAAAACATTGTTGCGCTTCTCGCGACGTAATTAGCCTGCAGCGGTGTCTGCTTTGATTCGGAGCACTGATATAAAGGACGCCGCGAATGACGATTTCTTTGGACGTCTCGATGTCTCCTGATGCGGTTGTGCTGCCACGGGGTGACATTGTTTGATTTGAGGCTCGAGGTGTGTGGGCTATGTTTATTTTTGGAAATAAGGTACAAGCGTTTTTGCATTCGACGTGGATGTTTTTCGGTATTGTTAAGTCGCCATTAACGTCATTAGGGAGTGCGCAAGAAAAGGGTAAGAAGTGTTTTGAATTTCCTTTTTGAGACGAATGATCATCTTTTAGAGAGGTTTAAGAATCAACCCATTATCATAAGAAAATATAACATGTTTCCTGCCGAACAATTCGTTTCTCTACTTTTACACGCATTTCTTCTCGTTTTTTAAGTGGACAATTATCTATGACTCGCGCAAGAAATATATAGTTGCTTGATTTGTAGATACAACGTTCAATGTTTCGTTTTAACAGGAAACCATAACGCGCAAAAATGCCCACTTCGACGTTAACGGATTAATGTTCAAATAAATTTAGGTACAACTGTGGAATTCCAGTTTTTCGCTCCAATTTATAACTACTCACAGCTGCAGCAGCAGCGGCGAGTAAGTATATCAATCACAGACGCACGTAACCCGTAACCGCTCACGCGTACGTAAGAACGGAAGCAATTTTTCAGCCTGCATAACCGTGCCGAGCAATGCGCGCAACCGATGGTCCATAAAATATTAAACGAAACGTATATAAAATACGCACGCGATATTGCGTAGGTGCTCATAAGCTCGCGCGCTCGCGCTAGCCTGCATATTTGGGTTAATCGGCCTAATTGTCCTTGCTTTTTACGTTTCCCCGCGCCATCGGACATATACTGCTCACTGGCTGTTGCGCACAGCAGCAGCAGCAGCTCCGATGAAAACACATATCCCATGGCAACGCAACGCTTTATCGCTAATTATCATTCGCCAAGATCGATAAATTACAGACATATACGAGCGCGCGCGCGCTCGCACTCGCTTTTACTTTATCCCGTGCGGAGAGTGTAGCGCATTACCTCAAATTGCGCCAAATCGCTCGGCGATTTCACTTCGATATCCTCGTGTGTGTCCACGCGCGCACGCCACAAAGTACCCACACACACCACAAAGAAAATTTTCATTACACACATGCACACACCGCCCCGTTGCGGTGGGTAATTGCCCGGCGGCGGCGGCACCCATTTTCTCCATTATTCCGGAAAATTGCGGGAGGAGCTGCATCGCGTTGCGCAATGTGTGCGTATGTGTGTGTGAGTGGGTACGGATGCGGTTCGGGTTGCTGCAAAGTGAGGATTTATCGCGGCTTCGCCGATTTCTGAAGAGTCGACGCTGTGCGCCAAGAGGTGAAGGATTACTTGATTGGCCATTTAATTGCGGCGCGTGCATGTGTGCGGAGGCTTATTACGTAATTGCAGCATTTGATGGTGATTTGGGATGGTGGGTGAGAGGCGATTGTGCGCGCTCGCGCGAACGTTTGCGAGTTGCGCAACTATTTGCTCGATTTGTCGGGATGGAGGAGAGGCTGATAATGTTATTAAGAGACAGTTGAAAGGGGGCAGTAATTTGAGCGTTGGTGTTTTGCGCGTTGTCGATGCTTTTGTTTGGAGTCTGCAGCTTGGCTAAATTAAACTATTATTTCTGTATTATTTCTGATTTATGATAAAATTAGTGGTAGTTTAATATTAATTGAATCCTTGGAACTAATGAAAGATCCTGGTGAGCAAAGTATTGGATGTAATGTAATCATTATCTCTAAGTAGTGGTTATAACAGTTTTGATGATGAAGGTAAGTCAAAGATATAGAAAATATTGTCAACATTCCTATCTATAAGAAAACAAACGTGTGGAGTATTTAAATGATGATAATTGACATGGATTACGTCATACACTGGTATCATTCACCAATGATGAGCACACATTTGTTTACATTCTGTGGATCCATTTGAACTTTATATACATAGAAATTCTAAGTATGTTTGTACCAAGCATATACATCTATTTGATCGTTTCAATAATTGTTATCGTGAAGGAAAAAAAACGTGGAACTACATTTTTTGTTAATTACTGGAAATATAATACATGTTACAGCTCTAAGGCTTACAAAGAAGAGCGACAATTAAACGAATGAAGTACAAACACGTTTCTCATCGTGGCGCCACTTTTTTCTCATCGGCCCGCAAGCGATCGTCACATTACACGCATAATAACGTCATTTTTCGATTTTCTTCTTTTTCACGCTGTATCGAGGCCGTGTGCGTGTTTCGGCGGCTAACAGAATGCGAGAGATGAAAAACTCTGAAAATTCCAAGCAGGTTATGTATCTCGTCGGGGCAAGGTATAAGCAGAATAGTTGCAAAAATCGGATGGAATTATCCGCGGATGCCTACTCCTACCACACCGTCACGTGATTCTCTCGCATGAGAGATTTAACGGTGCGATAAAAACAATAGAGAAATCGTGGAATAAATTAAGGGGGCTTGCGTTTTTTTTTCTTTCGCCGATGTTCGCATCAACGTTCGCATCGATCAAAATCCGTTAAAACAGGATTTTCTGAAAATTTACTCGAGTGGAAAAATATATTATTAGTTAACTCTAATGAATGGAATGGAAAAAATTCTTTGTTGATAAAGTGCTTAGAATTATCGGTAAATTTATGAAATGAAACCACCGGCATGGCAAGGATCTACGCCACTATTTAACAAATCAAGAAAATCGATAATTATTTCATAAGAAATTGTGTAAAAGTATTATAAAGTGCGTTTTTCTTTTCACTATAACTGTAACACTCTGCATTCGTTATTCTTATTTTTTTTTTATATAAAACTTTCATAAATAATTACAAAATTAGTGATTGTATGATGGTATAGATATCTCATGAGCAAAGACAACATTTCGCAGAATTTTTTTATTTTTTTTTTCAATGTTATAATTTTACTCGAAAAATGAGAGAAAAATATCTCGAAACAATGTCATAGAAACTGTCGCGACAGGGTCCTCGGTAGTATAGTGGTCAGTATCCCCGCCTGTCACGCGGGAGACCGGGGTTCGATTCCCCGCCGGGGAGATTTTTTTTTTGTTTTTGCGACATTTTTTATATTTATACAAATCCATATAGATCTTGTATGAAAAATAAAAATTTTTTTTTTTAAATAATTTATTATTCAAATTTTTATTGCAAAATGTATTTAAAATCGTGTACTTGATAGCAGGTTAATTCTTTAAATAATAAATAAGAGAAAATACATCTTCATTTACACATGAAACTTAAATATCATGTTTTAATAATTAATTATTGTAATATACGATTCTGATATAGCTATTTCATTTATATTTATCTTTATACTTTTTTTTTATAAATAGAAAGACACATTTTTTAGCAGTATATTATTGATGGTAACTATGAAATATTTTTATGATAATTATATAAATAAGTTTTGAAATCGATACCGCCTCCTGAAATTGAACAAGGAATAAAATGAGATATTCCAAATTAAAATTGAAAAAAAATTAGTATTTCTTGTTGAATTTCTTTTCAGTGAACAAAATCTACTTTTGCAACATTGAAAAATTGGCTATAAAAATTTTCTTTGTTACGTTACGAACCCTTTTTCCTATTATATCAGTTTTCAGATTGGAATGCGTGAACAAATCATTATAAAAAATATTCATCACTTTTAGGTATACTAGACCGCCGAAGCTACTTAAAAAAAATAGTAAAGCCACAATACTAAAAAGCATTTTACTGTGACATAACGGAGTGTTTAAAAACTTTATATTAAAATACGTTGTTTAATAAACTTATATGAATTAATTTAATAAACTTTTTATTTACTTGTCAAACATTTATTTATTTAAATTTATTAGCTTGCTCAATTTGTAGAAGGAAACCTAGTCTCTCATCATTTACAGAACATTTTTTTTTACAAAACGATTATTTTTTTTTATAAAGTATTGTTCATTTTCTCTAAAATAATTCTACAATCAAAGTGTTTGTGTGAATATGATGGAAAAACTGTATCATGCCATCAATTTACTCTAATAAAAAAAAAAAAAAAACAGAAAAATTAAAAACGAAATCCCTAATACAAAATTCTACCAGCAAGAATAATTTCCAAGCAAACTTCTATCCTCTCCATATACACACGGCGCGTCGCACCTAAAATTCCAAAATAGCCGACTACGCGCCCTCTATCTCCGTCCACCCCCCACTCCGTCGTTATAGTCTCATGCCTACCGTGTGCGTCGAGAAAATTGCCTTTCCACGACTCTTCGCAGCAGCAGCGAGCGCGTGCACCGAGTAGTCGGTAGAATACTTACAGCACACGTGCCCGCCATATGGCCGCCCACGCGAGCAGCGCGCGAAATAAACCATACGGCGGCGGCGGCAGTCGCTGCGCGTGTCTCGCGCTTTGACGAGCCGGGCGAAGATGATCAGGCGTTTTCTTCCGCCGTTAGAGAGGCTGATCGAGACCTTGAAAGCTGACGGCCGGCTTTAATTTACGCGCGCGTTGCTCATGCAGAGTCTAATTTTATCGGGCCTGGTTGGATTGAAAGGGTGTACTGCATATGGCTTTTCATTGTTTAGGTGAACTTTCATTTTTGTAGTGAAAAAGTTGCTGGTTAAAGAATGTATTTGAAAATTTGTATGATAGGATTTTTGTTTGAAATGAACCACGGTAAACAATAATATTTCATACAGAAAAATGATTATTAATAATGACGAAAATGATGAAGAACAATAAATAATTCTGAATAATGGTCTAAAAGTTATTTTAATAAATTACCCATCATGATATATATTTAAGTCTTTGAACAATTAATATCAATTTTGTTTCATGAAAATATGAAGTAATTAATTTATCAGTTTAACGGCTTACGGACGAATAAATTTACATGTAATACGTTATAATGGATACAAAAAGGATGCAACGTACGTGGCACCCTCACGGTTTATTAATAACAAGGGGACTGGTATTTTGGCGAATGGCCCGTTAGACACTGACGAGACTACATTCGCGATTTTCTTTCCCTTCCGGCACTCAACGAACCGTAATGTCTTTTAGATTATTTTTTGCATACTCTAATATTGAACTTGAAAGCGTTAAATTGACGTTTAAAAAGAATAATAAACTGACCCTCGTTTTTTGTAAATTGAATGTGTTAGTTATTTTAAGATGTTTATTTTAATATAAGTTCATTTTGTTAATGCAAATTTTTGGTTATTTTCTTTTATTTGGTGTTTTATTTTTTATATTATTTTTATTAGTTATTATTATTAATTTTTATATGAAATTCATACATGTAATAGATATCTGTTTCATATGATTCATTCTATATCATATATATTACAGTTTTGTATACATCTGCTAAGGTTGATCATAATATATATATTGCGTAACCGAAGTATCAAATGACTATCAAATGTAAGACATCATGAATAATTTATGACAAATCTCTTACATTGATGCGTGCCATAAGTATTTTGATAAAAAGTCTTGGATTACGCGGACCATATCAAATTTCTTAAAAAAGTTATTTTTGTAATGAACAAATTATGCGATTATTCACATGTTGACATTTATTACAAAATTCTTCAACTATTTTCACATTTCGCCAAATGACTCATCGAATTTCGCAACAACATACATATATATATCGCTAATCTTAGCTTGAAATTTCGATTTCAAGACAGAACCGTTAACTCATGCACTCCCCATGCTATACGCACGCAGAGTCAGCCGCAAGGCGCGCGCGCGCACAGCAATTATCGAATAATAACGACGTTTGTCGAGGAGACGCGAACGAACGAATGAAAAAAAAGAAGAAAATATAATACTGTGAGTAAGAGAGACAGAGAAACGGCGCGATTCATTCCAAGGAGAGATTTCACGTCAATCGCGCGGGCGAATTCCTCGAAGATTCTATGTTTTATTCCTCGCTACGAGAGGGAGAGAGAAATTACAGGCCCCGAGGAGTACAGACGCGACGGTATAGAACAGAAGTCAGCTGTCTGGCAATACGCGAGCGCGACGCTCCCTGACAATTACCGGACTGCGACTCTATACAGCGCAATATCGTCGCGCCCGGGAAATTCCCGCGCGGTCGGTATAGCCTCGAATTATCCGAGAGAAAGTCTTTTGCAAGTATACTGCGAGGAATTTAGAAATATTATATATTATACCGAAGTTATGAGGTTAAGGAAGCGGGTTATAATAAAAAAAAAGAGAGGCGCGGATTAACTATACAGGCGGAGCCTGAATCTGCGGGAAAACGTGATTAGGTTTACGAGTTGTGATCGTCAGGTGAAAATTGCCTTGATTCGATCGAAAAGTTGTAAACTGATGAAATCATGAGTTATCACTTTTGATGTCTGCGGGGGTTATATGGTGTTCTCGAGAAACTAACTATTCAGGTGTCATGTTGAGGCCTGAAACCGAAGTTTCAGGAACCGATTACCAACGATCTCATCTTGTTATAAAGTTTACTATGACTTGCGAGAGAAATAATTTAATGACTTTAATAAAACGATGATTGGCAAGGGAGAATTTTGATTGCTTCTAGCACAATTTTCACTCTCATACCCTTTCCATAGTCAACCTTTGGAATGAAAAATCGGGACACTTTCTTGGTACAAATCTTAACGAGTTTATCGCCATTCCTTTTGGAATATTTCTAGACTTCTCTATATACGCGCAATTAAACATTAATTTTCTCATTTTCTCCAAACGAACTATTCTCATACCGCCTATTAATCTTCACCTCAAGAATTCAGACTAAAAAGCTCATCCGCAAAAAACAATCGCGACAAATTAAACCATAAACCATCACCGGTCTCAATTGTCACAACAGCACCTCCATCACCCCCTAAATCCCCTGCCACAAAACGAACAATAGCCCAATTAAATCCCCGCGTCGCGTACGCAAAATCCCTCCTATTTACTCGCAAAGCAAGCGCACATAATACGAGCGAGAAAAACCGTCTGCTCTATACGCACGCGGAAATGCAGGACGCGCGCGAGCCGTAATGGCGACGTTGACGACTTTATGCGGCTCGCGCGCCTCGCGCGTGAATAATCGTCCCGTTAATGTGCATTAGCTCGGCTGAATTATTATATAGGTACGCACTCTCCTCGCGCACATACATACGCGGGAGGATTAGCCTCAGTACCGCGCGCGGGATTAGGCGCAGGGATTACGCCCGATATCTCTTACGCGACCTGCGCGCGGATCTCTTCCGCGTTCTCGCGCGCTTTTCGTGTAGAATCCGCGCCCGCGCATAATTGGCCCTCGCGCGAGGGTGTTAAGAAGGTTACGACACTTGAGAGTATTATTTATTCATTCGCTCGGTGCGGAGTGGGGGCAAGGGTGAACGAGATTACGGGGGTATTGGAGAAAAAATATGCGGCTGGATTGAGTAACGGTGCTCGGAGAGTGCGCGATATTTTTCTCTTTTATCGAGAAAGATTTTGAAATTCGCAAGTGCGCGCGCGCGGCTTTACGACTATATATACGCGGGGTGAGAAAAATCGAAAGAGGATTTAGAAACTGCGTTTAAGTTGATGCCTGGGAGACGCGAGCTGAGTTACGTTAGCGCTCAAGTCCGTGAAGTGTAAGAAGTTCGGAACGGTACTCTGGTAGATTTTAGAGAGAAGTGTGTGTGTATATATATACAGGAATGTAAAAGTGTCTTTATAAGAGGTGTGCAGGTAAATAAAAACCTATTTATGCGAGGAATCATTAGCATATAGATTATATGAAATCCTTTTAAACATTTGAACCTTTCGCGCGCGCGCGCGCGATACTTGTTTTATTGTAGAAATAAATACCGTTAGATAAAGTCGAAAAAGTAAAAGTAAATTAAATATCGTATTATAATTTCTCCCCCCCCCCGCGGCTAAAAGTTCCACCTGACCTCAAACGTTTTTTCCCCGAGCATATCGCGTGGCTTTTTATCTCCGCGCGGTGAATTTGAGAAGAACCTTCACTTTCAGGAAACGATCCGCGAGAGGCAATTTCTAGCGGCAAAAAGCGTATAGATACACGACGACGACGGTCTAGGAGCCGAGGCGAATCGAAAGTAACGTCACCCGACACGACGCGCTTTTTTCTTCTCCTCCTCGTCGTAGCTCTGTACACCCGTGACATCGGAAAGCTCGCGCGAGAGAAAACTTTCGAAGACCTTGAGAAAGAGTGAGACGAGCGAGTAACACTAGTCTCCAGCGCTACGCGATTTCTCCTTTTCCTATCCGCACCTTTTCATTACAATGATCTCGTGTGTCGAGATATATATATATATATATACCCGAAGAAATTCGAGCGCGCACTTATATTCAAAGTAGTATATACGCCTTGCAGATTCGATTAGTGCGAGTTCGCCGGCTGAATTAAATTTTCATGCGCGCCCGCGCCTCGTAAATATACCTGACCGCACAGGGGAGGCGCAAGAAATGGGAATAACTTTTTATTTTTCGGGCTAAGGAATTCGCGCATATATATATAGAGTCGGCGAGATATTATTAGGTGTATGCGCGAATTTTCGTAAGCAGCGCGAAATTTTCGTAACTCTCCCGTATATATAAGTGCATACCGCGAGATGTATAGATATATGTATAATATATAAGCACCCGCCACGCGAGGGTTTGCGAAATCCTCGCGTTTTTAACGCGATTTTACGGGTCTGGCAAATGAGACTCCTTTGGTATTTTGGAGAGATTAAGCGCTAAAATGTATATTGCGCTTTGATTGAAATCAGCGGCGTGATTGATTTTAAAACGTTGAGTCGTTTTTATGATTGAGCAAATCGTACATTTAGGCGGTGGTTATAGAAGATCGTACCCGCGTTATGGGTAATTTATTTTTTTGTGTATGATTTTGTAAGGTCTGGCATACCAAGTAGTAATGACTGCCGCTCGTTGGAACGCGCTGGCTCACCTGGAACAAAAATTAAACAAATTTACATTAGTTAAAGTTCCGATACATTAATATTCAATTTTAAATTTTTTAAAGTCTATAAATATTTCAAGTCTATTGTTTATTATTTTATATATAAACACTAACATGAAATTCGCACGGATACGAGTCTCATGACTCATTCTTTATCGTTATACACGCGTGTTTGCTACATATCGATATCTGTAAATATAATTTTCATCACCTATCGCGGTATCCATTCAGCTCAAAATAACAAACAATCAATTACAAATCAATAACGAGCAAGAGTACACACGAGCACGTTGCGCATCAACCAAACGTATCCCGTATATAGCATCAATCAAACTGCTCGCTCTCACAGTAACACAATACCCCGATAAACTCCATAATACCTACCGCACATCATCTCCATCGAGAGGATATATACCTATACCAGCACGCGGTAATAGCCCTCAATATCTATCATCCCCATAAATCGAATAAAGCACACACACACAGCAATCCAAACGAATAGTCCCGGGCGCATTAAATAACGCGCGGAGGGGGATCGCGCGCCCACGCGTTTCGCCGCCACCAAGGCGTATATTATTTACGGTGTATATGGACCTTGGCCTTTCTATATACGCTGTAGTGTACATTACGCGCGGAGGTTATTTTCTCCGGTGACTGCTGTCTGGGCGTTCGGATACGGCGGTATGATAGGCGGTATTATATTTGGATTAATTTGAGATGGAATATAAGAAAGTTGGGGTTCGTTGGGGAAGTGCAGGACTGCAAGTTACTGATTTATTTATTGCTTGGTTCACTGGGTTGGGAAGGTGAACAGCTTATTATAACGTCTTCTACGATATATGTACACGCAGAGAAAAGTCCATTGGTAGCAAATAGAATCCTCTTGACCCAAGAGGAAAATAATCTTGATTTGGTTGTCAAAATTAATTCCTCTTTCCGCAA
>JAPYZP010000942.1:0-20338 GCA_030522985.1 Torymus sinensis | reverse complement strand
GCACAAAATTTTGTTTCTGGGTTATACTACTTAATATTAATTTTGAGTGTATATTTGCTGTATTTAATTATAATATAAAATAACTTTATAAACACGGTTTAGATCAAATATTTATTGTTTAAAAACTTTAATCAATTGCAAAAATTATTTCATTACATAATTCCAATGATTTGATGTAAACTTCAGACCCATCAAACAAGTCTATCATTGTTCTAATACCGCATAAAACCTCAAGCTATTAAAAGGTAGTATAGTACAGGTACACCTCATTGAGATTTTAAAATAAAAATTTCAAACTTCATAAATCAGCTGGAACATTCTGAGCAAATTACTTGGCACACGTCAGTTTCCGAATTGTGTTTATAAACTTAGCACGTGTCGGAATGTTTACGGATTACCTAACTTTTCATTAAATACCCGTGTAAACTCCTTATCGCAAAAGCGCTTTCCTACCACTCGACAATTAAAATATAATTTTCTCGCACACTTGTTGCTGAATTCGTCAACAAATATATGTACATTTCTGGTAACCCCTCACATGCCGGCCGCTAAAATTCCTCACGTACCGGCTAATGTCACAATCGCAATGTGCGACGGCAAACCGAGAAAACCACACCACTTTTCCATGCGCGCGCGCGCTCGCAAGGCAGCTGTCGCGAGAGGCTCGAACTTGGCAGTAAAGTCGCGCGCGTTTATCCCGGCGCGCTCATTAATATACATTAACGTGTTAGTGTGTGGGTTATACCTACAGCAGCAGCAGCCGCGTATGTACTGACTCATCTGTGTGTCGTTTCGTTCCGGAAAGCTTGACAGCTAATTTGTCGTTGCGTTATTTCGAAAACAAATATTTTTTTATGTAAATCGAGGTTGCTCAGATTTTTCGCACAGTTTCTTTTTCTTCGCGCAAGTGGTTTAGCGGGCGAAAATATTGTCGAATCTCACAGGAGTAATTAGCTTGAGTCAATCGAATGCAATCTCGCTCGAATTAATTTGCATAAATTTGTTATTTTTAAAAGCCGTCCTGTCAGTTTATTTGAAGTATAATTAACGAATGTAACATCTAATTTATTTTACACATATAACGCAGTGTATATTATTATTTATTAAAGATTGATAACTTTGCAAAGTAATACAGTAAAAGAAGAGAACGATTCATTTGTGAATAATATGTACGATGATTATATACACACTTTTAACGTTTGTTGTGCCATCATTCACTTTAAGGCATTTTTATTTGAGGCCATATGCATTTTATAGAGATTGGCCTTCTTGATTCAAAAATTATATCCACTTTGTCGTATTTATAAATAAAATAGCTCTATTGACATTCTAATATTATAACTGCGAATCGTTCAATTCGCTATGCGTCTTCATCACTTACCCAATTCAGAGTCGTTTAAAAATTTGTCATCGTCCTTGTTAATTGAAAGAGATTCGCTTTACTTTATATAGTTGCATCCGAATTGAGCAACTTTTATTCCTCATATTTTGCAATGTGAAACTAGGAAAATTTCAAATTTAACTTTGAGTGAAAACCAAGTCGATCGTCTGCATTTATCAAAACAAAAGTTACATTGTGGCATTTCCCGTCATGCACAAAGAAGTAAAGTACCCAAATGACTAAAAGAAATACTAGGCACTATCTTTCTCTATTATGATTCATTCATTATCGAATGCCAGTTCTCATTATATCCAACTTGTACGACAAATGTACTGCAATATTTAATCTAATACTCTAAGAATCAATCAGCGCATCCTATGCATCCACCATTGTCGAGAAAGATTTCTCGACCGCAGTATATATTGCGAAAACAATGGGTTACGCGCCGCGCTATTTATAATTTCTCAACCAGACCAACTCTATTTTCCCTACGGTTGTATTTATGGGTTGTATTCAATGAATCAGCCGCGCATGCGCGCCAATAGAGTGTCCAGTCGTCGATTTGTTACTTTAAACTATTGCTGCGCGCGTCTTTGTTCGCCGCGTCGAATATACTCACAATCGGGCATTTCTCGAACGCAATTATAGCTGCGCGAGCGAACACCTGTTCTATTGGATTTTTCTCAATCAGCGTATTTGGAATTCTAATTGCTTTCGACATAACGTCCACGATATGTAACAAATTCAGATTCCAATCGCGCGAGATATAAATACTAATTATATTTAGCTACTTATATAGTCTTCCGCGATGTTTCCAATCCCGACTAAGGCGTAGAAAGGCGATATACATTGAGATCACCGCGAATAAATCAATCATATGCATGCACGACTATGTCAATGAAATATTATTGAATCTTCGCTGATAGCGATGGTTTTTTCTTCCTCTTTTTTTTGCGTTCACGTTTATAATTGAGAAGAGCACTGCGACATGCCGCGTGTTATCGGAGAAAAAGTGACGACTTCAGCAACACTTGCGCGAACTCTCTTGTACGCGGCGTTAATAGTCGATGTCGCCGCGTCTATATGCGCGCGTAGTAAGTATGTCTGCAGTATTTACATAAAGGAGCTGAAGCGTATCGCGCGCAGCCGCCGCGTGCATGACTTTGTCGCGACATTTGATAAAGTGCATAGAAAGAGATTCGATGCACTTGTCTTGCAAAAATTCTGTGAAGATGTCAACTTGGCACTAGAACATCTATAATTTGATCATTCGTTTCGAAATAGAATTAACGGGTAACATTTTAAAATCACAAAAACAGTATGCAATTAGGATACTGTTGGAATATTTTTTGCCATTTTCCATTATTTTCATTCAGTTTTAATTTTATCTTATACAATTGTTCATCATCCACAGCAATTCCATTAATAAAAATAATAGATTATTGGGATTTTCATTAAAAATTAATAATGAAGTAAAATAAATGTAAATTACAACGTAAAATCATATTCTAAACATTCCTTTAACCGTATATATTATGAATCTTAAAAAAAAATCAAAAAATTTCTTCCAGCACCCAAACCTCCCCTCCCACTCGACTCTCTTAACCACAAATATAATGGATCTGAAGTTCGCGTCGTTGGTGTGCAACGCAAAAAAATTTTTACAATTAATTAAAGTTATTATAGACAACGGAAATTCTTCTCTAAACCTTTTTTATAAAGTTATTTTTATAGTATAAAATCCTAATTCTCCATGCGAAATTCAAATAATCCATTCTTTTCTTTTTATTTAATTGCACTCCAACGTCGTAAACTTTAGAACCTTTCAAGACATTCACGCGCTATTCACAGTGCCAGTGCTATCATGCGCCTTATCGAAACGCGTGCGAGACTCTTGCCTGATGATGACCCACGTCTCCGCGCGCTGGTCTGGCATTTCTCGCGCCTCGCAATCTCTCTTTCTCTGTTTAAATATTGGTATATTGTGCGCGGCACGCGCGCTCGTGAATTAGAGTAAGTATTACGGTTACATCGCGAGGTGGTCCGCCGAGGTCGAGTAAGTAATCGAATTGTTTTGAGAAGAGCTATAGCTATAGAACGGAGCGATAAGCGAGATGCCGGTCGGTTTTGTTTTGTGTTTCGTGTGCATGGAGGAAGTTGAAATTTTGATGTTGAATGAATGAAATGCTTTCAGGTGATAAGTATACCGAGGAAAAATTTAATTAAATCAATGAAATATTTAATTGAAATATGGACAATCAAATATTTCATTATGACAATTCAATATATATTATGAAATATTATGAAAAAAATAAAATAAAACAAAAATAACAATTAAAACAATAAAATACCAATGAATGTAACAAAATATTTGACTGCCCTAATTAAATATTTCATTCATTCAATTAAATTTTTTTTCTCAATATACATATAAATTTCAGTCGTTAAAGGCATTGATATTTTGTTGGAATATTTATATATTTACAGCAGTACTTTTTGCTTTACTATCGTAATTTCAAGAAGAAAGAAAGTAAAGCATTTATAATCGATAAGTTAAGTACCAGTTGAGTGAAAATAGGAAGTATACATTGATATAGAGAAAGCTATACATTGTGTGTGTTTTTTGTGTAACTCAACGCCCCGCAATAATCGCGCCGTATTCTCGGAACCACACTTACTCTGATAATAACCCCCCAGCTCTTTTTGCTTCGACTGCAGCTATTACAATATTGTGTCTTACTTTCTGATTCCAGTGAAAAATGGGAGGCCCTGCTGAAGATCGTCCGCTGCGAGATCATCAGTTTCTGTCGTAATGACACGGTCGACGCCTACGTCTTGAGGTAAACACATCATCTTCAGCTATTAATTACCCTCCCTATCTTACTTATAAGATTAATATATGTATTAACTTCATTCAGCCATAATCTTTAAAAAAAAAACGTAAAATAACTAATAACATGCGCAATACATGCTATATAATATATATATTATCTCTGCATATAACGAGCCAGGAACAAGGGAGAACTCTGTCGCACTGTTCTTTATAACCACCCGCGTTTTTACAGATTAACCTATGCGTTTTTCTCTCTCTTCTAACAAAGCAATTTTTTCGACGGTTATATGCACATATCTTCTCTGCATGCCCCCCACCCTCCTTCCGTGTCCAAGGCTTATTTTAAGCTCCCCCGCGCGCGCTCGCGCAGGAAAGGAATTTTGCTTCATTACTCCAAACGAGTCTAGCTATATAATATACTCACGTGATTGAGAAAGCGATCAAAGTGATTCACGTCTATGTGTATGTACGAAAATACGGTATTTCCGAATTTCTGGCATGCATGACGAAGGTGGACACTGCAGCCGGCAAAATTTCTTTCCGCGTGTACTTATATACACAAATTTACGCGTATTCTCTGGCAGAGCGAGTATTCCTCCTCGCTGCAGCAGCGCTTGGCGCGTCGTCGTCGTGGCGGCTCTCGCTTATTATATATACACACATAGTTTCGCTGCTGGCTATTATTAAAGGGCCTGCGCGAAAACAATATATTTTAGCAGCGAAATTTATTGCCATTGTCGGTCTCGATAAGCCTGCCCGCAGCTGAATTGCTCTAATCTACAAGTGTCATCTTCTTCTTCTTCTTCTTCTTCTTCATCTCTTCCTTTTGGTTCTAGAATGAATTGAGATAGAAAGGGAGGCAGAGGGCGGAAGCGCGCAACGCTCTCAAAACTGTGTACACAATTTTGATCGCACACCAGTTCGAGTTTCGACGATTGCGGACCGTTGCGTAATTGAAAAATCTCATGTGCCTAATACAGATAAGGAGAACCATTCTCTCACAACATCGAGAGAATGCCTATATTAAAACGGTTACGACAGATTGCAGAATATTATAGATCAAGATGCTTATCTTCTATTATCCGCTGATATAAGTGTTATTTTTAATTGTACGATCATTATTGTACCCCACATGTTTGCGTAAAATGCCTATGCGAATCCTGTCAAGAAGATCTCTCGTGTCCATCGCTATACACTCGAATGCTTTATATATGCGACCGCGTGTCGGAGTTATCGCTCTCGAATCCAAGCGATAACTCTATTAAGTATATGTATATGAGGAAATCCACAATTTGTCCACACTTAGAGGGTTCAAAAAATTGAAACAAAAATTTGAAGTACATCTCTGAAACAAATTTGTTATCGTTCTTTAGGCTATAAAATATGCGAAAGAACTCGTGAACATTAGAAATCGGTCTTGTGACACGGTTTTAAAAAATACTGAAAAATGGACAAAAAGTAGTGACTGATGATTAACCAACAGCAAGCTATTGAAGTGGCCAACAAATATTCAACAACAAGTGATTAAACTAGAAGAAAAAGCTTTAATTTGATGTGAAAATCGTTAACATCGGTAGATTCTGTGCAAAGTTACGTATATTTGAAAATCGCGAAAAATGTGACCAAAAATTTTAAGAATTATGTGGATTCTTGAAAAATCGCTCATTTTTGTTCATTTTTCGCAATTTTCTTCAGAGATGTACCTTCAATTTTTTTTTTAAATTTGGTGAACCCTCTAAGTGTAGACAAATTGTGGATTTCCTCATATACATTACGTCAAAATCATCCGAAAGGACGTAATCTCGTGTTATATATATATCGGTAACTAGATAATACTAGTTGAATCGTGTAAAATTTTAGCATTAGCTACTCGCACGCGCTGCGCTATAATACGCCGGCAAAGCGAAACAATGCCAAGTACCTCGCGCCGCGTGCACAATACACACCGCGCGAGAAACGTTCCAGTAAAATGATATTATATATCGATAAGTGCAGCGGTGGTCGCGAATTGTCCAAGATAACAATTGCTGTTGTGCGAGCTGCCTCTTCTTTCTCCGTAGGAGGTGGGACGCTCTTTTTTCTATCTCGCTGTAGCAAGACGATAACGACCGCGTTGTCAATGGGTCTGGCGTTTTCATCGTTGGAGTGCAACGAAATAATCTTTTTCAATTAATTAAAATTATTAAATAATGAAAATGTTATATAACCTATATTATAAAGTAATGTTATACTATAAAATATACTAAATCCAGATGTAAAATTAATATTAATTAGTATGTACAAACGTGAAGCAAAATGATTTTTTTTTTTTATTTCATTACTCTCCAACGTTGCAAACTTTAGACCAATCGTTGTCGCACGACGCTGAGCTACATAACTATATAGAATTGTCGGGGAATAATAACGAGGCGATAATGAGGAACGGAACGGTACAAGTAAAAACGCTTTCATCGCGCGTGTATAATATGACTTAGCTGAAACGACGTTGTAATCGGGGATTGACTTTATTAGAGCGGCAAAGAAGAGGAAGAAGCGTGTCCGCGCGCGTGCGAGAGAGAGTTATGTCACCGATTCATGGTCAGAAAAACACGTCTGCTGTGTGTATGACGTGGTAAGTGCGCGGATCAGCGCGGCTATCATCGATGCTCTAGTTTGTGCGAAACAGCTGATTAGTAATTGGCGCGCGAATCAGCGGCTGAATAGGCGATATCTCGATGGAGTAATCGTCTATATGGATGGCTGATTGAGCAGATTTAAGCGGATTGATATTATACACATATATTATAAGCGTGTGCAAATTTTATGAATGTTTGAGTGTATAACGAAAACAATAATGTGGAAGATTTTAGAAAATGGACCTGGAGGTTCGGTAGTTTTGATTCTCGTCAACTTTAGGAATTTTTTATAATGATTTTTACACATACCATGATACAAGTAACGACATACATTGAAGGTAGAGGTTTTAAGATGAAAAAAAAATTTTTAATCACATTAAAAATGAATTGGCTATAAAACTTTGATGTAATAGGATTATCAATAAGTAAAGTCACACGCGTCGAGTGTCGATTTTATCAAACCAGAAATTTAGTTGAAATGATCATTATAAATCTTGAATTGGGGTCGTGTCTGAAATCTCGTATCACGAGTGTCTCGAGTCGCGAAACGTGTTCAATAAGTCTACTTAAGGAGGTTCGGGAGTTTTGATTGACGTCAACTTTAAGAATTTTTTACAATGATTTTTCACATACCACGATACAAGCATTTTATTTTACCAAACAACCGAAAATTTAATCCTCTCAATCCCCTATATGAGAAATTCTACAGAAAAGATCGAACCAATGGGTACGAAAATTCATAAAAATTTTTTGTGGGGTCGTACCAGACCAGATTTTTTTGGTTCACTGGGCATTCTGAACATAATGCGTATATTTGGTCTTATCTAAACATACGCATGTTAACAGTAACCAAATCCTTTTCTCAGTGTTCGAACTCATGTAAATCGTGAAGAAATCCACATTTTTTCATCCGGTAAAAATAAAGCCATATATGTGCAAATCCTACAAAATCTGCGACAAAACCCGAAATCACGATTTGAAAATTTTTTTTTTGAGCACACCTACCAGACCTGGCTTTTCTCGTTGTTTGTGATATGTATTAGAGAATTCTCTGTTGTACAGCATCCATCAAGTGGACAACTTTTTCTAGAACAACTTCTTACTTTTTAAGAAAATGGCAAAAAGGCCCTTGTCTTCAAACCTCAGCCCTTAAGCTCAGAAACAACCTACTCAAACTTTTAAAAAAGAAATTAGAAGTAGAAAAAAAAGCTTTAATTCCTTTTTTAAAAATTTAAAAATGTTGATTCCTTCAGAAGTTACAAGCGTTTGAAGTTGAACATCCGCCTTTTTCATGCTTTTTTGACGTTCAACTTCAAACACCTGTAACTTTTGAAGGAATCAACTTTATTTTTAAAAAAAGGAATTTTTGAGCTCTTTTTTTCTAGTTCTCAATTCCTTTTTAAAACTTTAAGTAGATCATTTCTGGGCTAAATGGCTGAGGTTTGAAGAGAAGAGCTTTTTTGCCATTTTCTTAAGAAGTAAGAATTTGTTCTAGAAAAAATAGGCAACTTGATGGACGATGCTCAACCACGAATTTCTCTTATACATACCACAAACAACGAGAAAAACCAGGTCTGGTAGGTGTGCTCGAAAAAAAATGTTGAAATCGTGATTTCGTGGGATTTGCGTCCAATATAATATCGCATGCATGCAACGTTAATCCCACCTCACCTTACCATACCACATACATCTCCCTCAACACCATCCCCTTTTCCTCACTTCCTCACACACGCTTCCGACACGAGACACATCCTCATACGTAACGCGGCTCCCTCAGTTTACCCAGTAATGAGGCTGACCGACGGCTGGGTGGCTTTCCCTCTCCCTCTCACGGGTATGCGAACTTGAACTTGCTTTAGGCGGCGGCGGCTAATTCCACACGTGCGGCTTCGGCGCGCCGTCGTGTTATCGATTAGCGGCTGCAGCGACGCCGTAGCTGTGTATAGCGACGCTGCCGCGCGGAACGATAACACGAAGGGCGCGAGAGTCTCAGGCACGTGATGATGATGATGATGACGATGCGGTGGTGTAATGCAGTGAGGTGGTAAAAGTTGTAGAGGGATAAAGTATGTGCATACTGATGGAATGCGGCAGGTTTTTTTTTGTCGAGATATACAGCGGTATACGTGATCGTAATTTGAGATGGGTAATATCGGGTGTGGGCACTCTTTGTTTTATGGTGTGGTGCATTACGAGAGCTGCGTATAAGCCGGATGTTTACATTTCTTATACGTTTAGGCGTCGAAGAGTCATGTTACTTCAAAACGTACGCGGAAATTTCGGTTGCTTGAATTATAGCTCTATAGGTATATCTTATTCGTTCTGATTGATGGGCTAGTTTGAGGTGTTAATATTATGTGTAAAAAGTATTCCCAAAGCGTGAATAATTTAAGACCCTCATTGTTGTGTGTAAATGTCTATTTATTATAAAAAAGCGAAATTTATCTGAATTTTTAATTCAATATCAGCTTCTGGGCACTCGCAACTATTAACTGGACATTATTGAGCACGTGTCGCGACGCGAGACACTGGTGATACGAGATTTCGTCATTTCAATCAGATTTTTTAGTTCGATAAAATCGACACTCGACGCGTGTGACTTTACTTATGGATAATCCAAATTACAAAGTTTGATATATATCAAAGATTATTATACTCGATGATCTCATAATTCATCGAGAGTCAAATAATGTTGTCACGTGCAACTTTGCGCAAATTACCGATACTATACTATTGATCCACAAAAAAAAACCTACTTTGCTTATTCTTCATCAAGATTTATTATAATCTTATTCATAGCTCTACTACCCGTAATTGCTACCCCCCGTAAAGCATCAGCAAATCCGCAGTACTTGACAGAAATTCATGCCGTCCGTCTGCGCGAGCACTCGGCACAATCCTGGAATCGTTTCAATTAACGTTCAATCACCCGGAGATCTCGTATCGTCCTCTTTCATCTTAATTGTTCAGCGTCTCCGTTCTTGTCTACAATACTACCAGATTTCCTCCGCACAATAATACTTCTTGCTCACTATCGATCGATCGATCGACTGACGTACGCTGCTTATCATAACTCGCCGCGAGATTAGTCACGTTGATTCGCGCACGTGAACGTTGCCGAAAACGTTTCTACCCGTGTGCTATAAGGCGCCAGATTGAAATCTCGCGGTTTTCGTTCACTGCGAACAAACAACCTCGGAATACTATACGTTAAAAAAAGTATATCCTGTGTAAAATTTACGAAATAACCGGGTTAGATATAGGAATTCGCTCGTAAAATCACAATGCCGCCTCGGTGTGACAAAGCGAGTGAGATTTTTTCTCGCTGGAGTATAGCCCGTTCACTTGAATAAACAATATGCGCGAGCACGCTTGAGATTAACGGTTACTTTTCATTGTGCAATTTGTCGCTTCTCACTTGTTGTTAATTTTGTTTACGCGCTACTCGTGCGGCTGACTTTTATCATGTTTGTTTTCTTTATTTTGGATAAAAATGAAATTGATCGCGTGAAAGCACTTGAGAACTTCATTGATACACCGATATGCCACATGACTGTGTTTTAATTTTATCAGCGAGATTTATACGTTGGAATGAGAAAGAATGCGAAATCTAGATCGCGCGTATTATTATGGAAAATTCTATTTAATGCAAAAATACTTCGCGGTATACTTTCTTCGTTTAATCGTAGCGATAACACATATCGTCTGAGAATTATGATTAAAAATGTAAAAATATAATAAACGATTAACGGTTTAAGCGTGTGATTAGAATGTTAATTGATTCATTTATTTATGACATGTATAACGAAATGCTTTCTACAAAACTATATTGTTCATAGATATTCTTAGATGTCTATTCTATATACTTAGTACAAATAATTACAGTTTTATGAAAAATTGCTGTAGTATCTCGGTATCTCGTAAAGTGATCATAGACTAAAAATGCGAAAAACACGGGGAAAAATTAATTTTTTTAATAAGAAAATTTATTATTTTCATAGTAGTGCTGGGACACACACTCGATGTATTATGGGAGTTTTACTTTTTAAATAGTAATTTTCATGATTTTCGTAGCAAATTTTACTTTTGAAATAATAATTTTTATTATTTTTGGAGACTGATAAAAATTCAGTCATAACAATTTCTATTTTGAATAGTAAAATTTCCTACAAAAATATAATAAAAATTATTATTTAACAAAGTAAAATTTTTCTACGAAAATCTTAAAAATTACTATTTAACAAAGTAATAATCCCACATGTCAAGTGCGTCTCAACGCTACTATGAAAATAATAAATTTTCTTATTAATAAAGTAAAGTTTAAAAATAAATTTTTCACTGTGTACAACTTTCACCAAAACAATGTGACAATTTATCAAACTATTTTGTAAGACATCCTATACGTATCATGGCTATTTTCTGGACATATTTAGTGCACTATATATAGATTTTGAAAATCAAATGATTTTTTTTTCTTCAAATTAATCTGCAGTATAAAATTGGAAACTTTATTGCTTAAGTAACTATATTAAGTACCTAAATCGACTTAATACTTTCAACTATCAACCTCTAGGCCTCATTTAATTTTCCTACAAATTTCCTCACAACAAACCACTATATATTATTTTGCTCATAACGATCCACCACATAGCATTGCAAATCTCCAAACGTCTCCTCTCGCACCTGCACCGCGCGCACTCCGTTTGTTTTGTTTCATTCGCGTCGACCACGCGGTATCGCTGCCTGCCGCCGCGTTCCTCATTCCACACCACGCACATTCTCCCCCTCTCTTCCCACTATACTCACCTTCGAGCGTCGGCTGCTCGCGAGAGCGGAGCAGAAGCCGCCGGCGGCATGTGCACACACGCGTGCGCCCATATTCCTATGCACATGTGTAGGTATACACGTATACACGTATAACGCAGCGAGAGAAGCGAGCCGGCCGGCCGGCTTCTCGAATATTCCCCGCGTGCGACCGATCATCATATAGGTCTCGGTAAAAGCGGGAAATAAGAGAAGGAGAGGAGAAGCGTCGTTCAAGGAACGAAAAATTTTCCTTCATTCCTATGTGTACTATACTTTCATCTCGGGCAACGACCTAGCTCCCAAATCTGCTTCATTCCGGAATCTCCGATTCCACTACTCTGCATTTATCATGATAATATTATCAATCGATTGATCGATCCCTACTCCGATAACCCCCTCATATCGTATACCGCGATCACTAGCGAAATCAGTCACACGTTGCATAAGTTAAATCACTATAACGAAGAACCCCTCGGCGTCGTCGAAGGAAAATTTCGCGTTTACATTTTTCACGCAAAGCTTCTCTTTATCGGACTAACCACGATCCGTATGTATGTATCGCCCTACGGCTGGCAATTTATTTATATAATGAAAGAGGTTTATCGAGATCGATCGGGCAAATAATTGACCGCGCGGTGGCGATAAATGCCCGTGGGAGATGCCGACGACGACGGCTCTTATTGCTCGATCGCACAGCTGATTTATACCGGCGACGCTCGCTTGGGTGTGTGTATATATGTACGGTCGAAAGAGAGAGAGAGAGAAGGCGAAGCATCGCGTCGGAGGTCCATCCGGGATATTTTTAGAGAAAACTATGTATCTTAACCTCCTCGGTGCGCGCGGCGTCGATCGCGTTTATACTTATAGTTCCTTCGAGAAACAAGTGGTCAATGCTTTCTTTTTTTTTATGAATGAATTTTTTCGGTATTTCGTTATGTGCTGGGAAGTGAAAAATTGGCAGTCTCTGTCGCGCCAACATTTTTTTTTGCTTCAATCTCAAAGTTCAATGAGAACTATATTTTTGTTTATAATTAAAAGTTGGGATGAAAAGTCGTTTTGTTTACCGACGTCAATACCTACTCGTGCACTAATCTAAGGTCATGATACAAACAAGTATTCAAATTTTCCGGAAATAAGTTCGTCATAATACGTTATTACTATTAAAAGCAATCAATGCTCCAAAAATACCATACATTTCCCGTTTCTTTCCTGTTCAATTCGAAACCCCAATATCGCGCAGTCTCCCGCTCTCTTTCTCTCATCTCTCTAGAAATACCTCACCGTATATACGCAGTACATCACGTCGCCGCGCCTCTCCGCTGGATATATACACAGAGAGAGAGAGAGAGCGCAGTGGAAAATTACAGGTGGCAGAGCCTATCGGTCTCTCCACGCTCTCTCTTTCGCGCGCGCGCCGGGAATACAAAGAGACGCCGCGGTATGCGTGAATATGAGGTCCAGGTATATACACACGGTTGTCTTATCCTTTTTTCCACGATGCGGAGGAGATAACGGGGAACGCGGATGGTTGGGGCAGGTCCGGGGTCTGTAGGATTTTTGTGGGGGAGATTGTTGTTGTGGAAGCGTGAGAGAAGTGTATAGAATTGGTGAAGGTTATGGAGAGTTTTGTGAAAAGGGTTTGACTGGCTCGTATAAGGACAGGATAGATTTTAAAATATATCTAAAAAGTTGCTCTACTTTTATAATATGTGAGATAAAATTATAACTTTTATGTGTAAAATTATTTCCTAGACATTATTCTCATTATAACGAAAGACTATAGTAAATGCATGTATATAAGGAATATATATCGAATGTGCGTTACGATGCATCGCGGATTACGACATTATGTATATAGATTCGAAACTACATAATACTCCAGTGTTACATATAGCACACGCGCTCGAGCGTATATGTATGTATACACATTATGATGCAGTTTCTCGGAGAAGCCGGTATACGAGGCAAAGATCTGAGTTAACCCTGACACAGCCTTCGCCGGCGATGTGTGACGCAACAGAGCGATCGTGGAATAACGCGCACGATGAATCCAAGAAAGAACGGCATGTAACAAAAAGTGTATGGTCTTCTTCGATTCGTATACGCAGATGTGCACTGTCGGAAAACTCCATATATATATAGGTAAACAATGTGTACATTTGGAAATGCAAAATGTGAGCACAATATATCTATATATGTATGGAAATATTGAAGTGAGAGAATTAGGGTTTTAACATTTGTTCAGAGGTTTCGAATCTTCGGGCTTATTACACAAAATTCGTGTATCATAAATAAATGCGAAAGTATTCAACCATTACCTAACTGTTACAACGTTAGAGAGTGAAATAACTCTCCTAATTCTTAAATAAGTTCTTAAGGCGATGTGAGGTCCAAAATTAACCCAATTTCATTATTTAATAAATTAATATTCAAATGTTTATTTGGAAAAATAATTCTCTCAGGCGCTCCGTATGTATAAATACTATGCTCAAAAATTTTTTTTGGGTGATTCTATTAGCATTTTCACGAGATATCCTCTTTTTAAAACCAGATCAAAATTATACAAATGCAGATTCCTACTTACCGACATTGCGGTTTTCTATTTAATTAAACTAATTCTGAGTGGGTTTTTAGAAAAACAGGTCTGTCAGGCGCTCCGTATATATATGTAAAGTCTATACTCAAAATTTGTCTTGATCAATTCTATTAGTATTTACAAAAGATGTAGACGTTCTAAAATTATGTCGGTATCCACATTACCATATCCTCTCCTTTATAAAAAAAAAAGAAAGAAATCGAACCGTAAAAAACAATCTTCAGTTACCATTTATTCTTTAAATCGTTCATCGCTGTCCATCCCCGACGCATAAGTACATACTTATATATTTCGCAACGTCTTTCCAATCGATTGCCACATTCATCGATCCTCCCAAAGAGCGCATTTCCCACCCACACACCTACACTTCTTTCCAACTCCGGAACTACACACACACATTCGTTACATAACTACTTCCCGCACCGCCTCATGATGCGCATGGCAACACCACGTGCTTCCGCGACTTATCTCTCTCTCTCTCTCTCTCTCTCTGCCCGGCGTTCGCGCGCGCGCTCAAAGGTCAAAGACCAGTCAATCGCGCCTCTCTCGCAATGATAAAAGCTCTCCTCCCGTGCTTTCGCGCATGGCATTATATATGCTGGCGCGTTTATTTTTAGAGCGTCACTGTCTCCGTTCTATGCACTATCAATCGACGGCCGGGCGCCGTCAGTTCCTTAATCCCCTGCGAGAGAGAGAATTTTTTTTTCTTACCCTGCGGTATTTTTTCTTTCTTACGTTGTGTAGTAAGCAGCAGCATTGGCGTATATAATATGAGTCTGAAGAGACGCGGGATTGATTATTCGCTGCTGTGACCCGGAACACGCGCGGAGCGCCGACGATAGTGGCGAGGGGCTTGCGGAATTCTCGGAATTCAGCGCGAGAGAGATTAGATGTGCACTACGAGCGAGCGCCGAGTGTTTATAGGACGAGGTAGTATAGATGAGAATTTCGGACGTCGATAATAATTAAGAGGTTTTTAGGGATGCGGGTGTATAGGTGTGAGGTGACCACGCACGTGAGAGGAATCATAGTCGATTAGTTATATAATAAGTTTTACTGAGCGACTGTGTGTATATTTATTCCTTTTTATTTTTCGTGTATGGAACTTTATTACGTTATACACGAGCCTGTTACGCTGGCACAAACGATCAATTGCGATCAATAAAGTCGAGCTTTCAAATCAGATTAAAGAGTTAATCCTTTTGAAGTGCGGGGAACTTGCATGATGCAATTCTCAAAGTATTTACATAGTTATGTTTTTCTCATTTTTTTGTTTTTTTGTTTCACGCGATAAAAGCGAGCGGAAGAAATGAATGAGCGACAATTAAAAATGGACACGTGCCAACGAAGTCCAACTTGAACTCTCGTCGTGTGTGTGTCTGCATTTCCCGTTCGTATATATACATATAAAAATATAATTTTAAGCGCATCGTAGTGACTTCGTGCAATGGCGACTATAGCTAGATGAGGTTCTGCCATTAGGCGATTTCATTACTTTTAAGCTAATAGTGCTGAGACGACGATCGAATTAAAGCGATGTGCTATTAAAGCGAGGCGCTTCCGGCGTATGCGCCTTGTAGGCTGAAATTTTATTATCTACTGCAGAGCTGCTGTAATCTTTAGTTTCTAAAAAAATGCAAATACGAGATTCATTAAGTAAAGCCCCCTGCCTTGGCAAATACGTACAGAAAAAAAACTGAAACTTGTTAATCAAAGATTGAAATTCCTCCAATAAAATAATAATAAAATTAAAATATCATAAAAAAAACCAACAAATTACTACTTGTCAAAATTATATAAACGTTTTCGAACCTGTGTGTACTTGCAGCGAGAGCAGTATGTTTGTGTCGAAGCGCAGACTCATCTTGAAGACTTGCGGCACAACAACGCCACTGCAGTGCCTGGAGCCCCTCTTAGATCTTGTCGAAAGTTACACCGGTTTTGACAAAGTCGAGGTACATATCATCAACACACACACACACACATACATACATACATACATACATATTACAGATACACGTACTCGATGAAACTGCGTTGTGTACTTCTTTGTCTCATCTTCTTTTTTTGTTGTTCTTGTGGCTGCGCTTTCTCTCAGGAATTTTTTTTTCTCACCACCATTATATCCTCCCTCGACAGAAAAGTCTTCGTCGTACGAGAACAGAGAGCTTGATGGGAGGACATTTAGTTATATGCGTTGCTATAATGTAGATCGCGTGCTTGTGTCTTCTTTTGTTGTTTTTTGGGCTTGAGAAAGTTTCTTTCGGTGTATGCCTTTTGCGAACCCAGCGCCTTTGGCTTGGAGGGTATAGTATGCGCTGATTAACTTGTTTAGTTCATGTTGTTTTAGTGATTGCTTAGAATCATTTTTTTATATATGTGTATGTTAGGATTTTGGTTTGGGCATGAGATACAAAAGTTTTCATCATCAAACTGCATATTTTTTTTTTAGTAATTTAGTGAATTTATTTGTTTTACATTTTATGAATGTATAAGGTGCAAAGCCTTTTTAGGAATTCAAGTGACAATTAATAATAATATAGAGATAAAATATTGTATAATACTCATGTGTACATAGAAATGTAGCTATAGAAGATTTAATAGAATCTTAAAAGTCACTTTAATTTCTACAACATTCGATACTTAATTCATTGTACCTATTTTATTTTATGAAACACTGATGGTTTCGATGGAACATATTATGATATGTCCCATTAACATAAACTTGTTTATATATAAAATTTATTCGAATGCTATGTAAAATTTTTACTTCTCAAAAATAAACATTCAATTCACCATACCGTTTTCATCCATATTCACCAACAAATTCGAACCACTAAAGTCAATCCCCCAATCTCGTAGCAGCCCACCTTTAACGCGCATCTCCGTCCTAATCGCCGCTTTAAAGCCCGGCGCGTCTTAAAGCTCATAAAGAAAGCCTCGCGCCGGCGAATCGATACATCCCTCGCTTCCCTATTCATCGAAACGGTCCACCACCACGCCGAAGAAGAAGAAAAAAAGCCCTCCATCGGCTTGAAAGAAAAACGCTATTTTTAGCGTCCCTAAAGTCGCGAAACGAAGACGCCGCAGGTTTGCTATTTCGGTCCTTTTCCCCGTCTCTTTTCGCTAAAGGAAATCCCAAACCGCGCTCAACACGATCTACAAAGTGTGTGTATTGTAGGAGAGAGAGAAGAAAGATTTGTTTAACCGAACACGCGATGCTTAAACCGGTCGACGTTGGCTTTTGGAAAGAAAATGGAGATTTCTTCTTGGGTTTCCGAGAGAGAGAAAGAGGCGTTAGACTGGAACTTCGAGGCTTTCGAAAGCCTTTCCACGCCGTGCTAGCTGCCAATGGCTTCTGATTAAATCTTTGTTTTATTTCTGATTTCGCGGAAGAACGTGCCGATAGTGCAGTGAGCTTGATCTTATAATAACGCTTTTCAAAGTTTCTTTACACATATGAGCAAATCCAGAATTTTGTTCTATGTTACGTATTCCCAAAACTGGTCACATTTTTTTTTTTTTAGAAGGCACATCTTTCGGACACGGTTTTCCGTATTTCTTGTGTCACAAAATATACGAGAAAAATCGTGTACAATTAAAAATGGCTTTGTCTCACATTGTTTTCGAAAGTTGAAATTTTTCAAGAAAATGGCAAAAAAGATCCCCTTTCTTTAAACCTCAGCCATTTTGCTCAAAATCGACCAATTCAAAATTAAAAAAAAAAGAAGTTAAAACTAGAAAGAAAGAGCTTTAATTCCCTTTTTGAAAAATTAAAAAAGGTCGATTCCTTCAAAAGTTACAACGGTTTGTAGTTGAACGTCGAAAAGGAATAAAAATGCAGAAATCGCAGGAATCGGCAGCTTCGACTTTGAAAGCATTTTTATGCCTTTTTGACGTTCAACTTCAAACAGTTGTAACTTTTGAAGGAATCGACCTTTTTTAATTTTTCAAATTAAAGCTCTTTCTTTTTAGTTTTAATTTCTTTTTTAAATTTTTGAACTGGTCGATTCTGGGCCAAATGGCTGAGGTTTAAAGAAAGGTTTTTTTTGCCATTTTCTTGAAAAATTTCAACCTTTGAAAACAATGCGAGACAAAGACATTTTTAATTGTACATGATCTTTCTCGTATATTTTGGTGACACAAGAAATAACAAAAACCGTGTCCAGAAAGTGGCCTTCAAAAAAAAAATTTTGACCGGTTTTGGGAACACGTAACATTGAACAAAATTCTGAATTTGCTCTTATATAGATATAAATATGCCTTTTGTACAAAAGCGTTATATTAAATACAGTAAATCTAAATGCTATAAACTCTATTAATAAACTGTTATATACTATATATTATATTTGGATAAGAAAATTTAAATTTCCATCGCGAGTAATAAGTTGAAAGCCTTCTTATAACAAGTTAGCGTGACTGCGGCGTGCGTCGCGTCAGCTGCTACGTGTAATCTACTGTCGTACCAAACCTGACTTGTTCTACTTGACGCGCCTGAATACCGCGTTATGTGCATTTACACCGCGTTACTCAATCCATTCCCGTTCCACCACCAGCTAGCTCCTATTACAAACGTTCCGTCAACCTGTACCATTTCCCACCTAATTTTTCAATTCCAACAACCGCAGTTGAATAATAAAAAAAACTTTGATACGCAGTAAAGAAAAGCCGCGGCGCATCGCTGAAAAAACACCAACAACGTTGTTGCAGAGAGCGCAAGAGCGAGAGAGAGCTCGTTAGCGTAGGAAAAAATCGATGTGCACCAAGAGCCCTCCTCTCACTCTGCCCCCCCCCCCTCTCTCTCTCTCGAAAAGAACAAAAGCACACTCGCGCGGCCAAATCCAAGAGAGATTTTCGCGTAGTACACCTATATAGCCACTATTTAGCCGCGAAACTATACACATCTCACCGGAGAAAAGCCGCGTGCGCTATATATAAGACACCCGCGCGCAGCAGCCTCTCTCCATCCCTCATTACCGCTCGTATATATACACACACACACACAGATATACATACCTATACACGCCGGGGGGACTCTGTTGCGTAGTTATGTTCACCTCTCGGGGCGAATTCGCGTTTCTTTTGACCCCCAGCCGTATACGCGCTATAGCGAGCGAGCGATGCAACTCTATATGCACACGCCGCGCACAGGAGCGAGGGAGAGAGAGCGAAACACACAACCCCTGTGCGGCAGGCTGTATGTGCCCCTCTCTCTCTCTCTCTCGCTCTCTCTGGCGCGCACTCCTGGTTTATCGATCTCGCTTATGGCGCGCGCGGATATGTGTGTACACTCGTATATATATATATGATGTTCGTATTAGTCGGAGCGGCCGAGCGCGCGGAAGGAAGGAAGGATCTTCATCGTTTTTTATATAACCCGATGTATGTGCTGCCCATCGACGTGAATTTTACAGCGTTGTACATTCTCAACGGTTCTTTTTTTTTCTTGTCGTGGGGTTGGTTGCGCAGGGATTAACGCGGATGCACGTGCCGTCGGGGATACGGAACTTGCGTATGTGTGTATATATATATATTTAATAGGTGATGGTTTTGTTATTGCGCATTTCGCTTAATTAATTGTCGGTGGTTATGGATTCTTTTTTACTTTTGTAGCTGCTGAGAGCTTTTGTGTGTGTGTTTGGAATGCGCGTTTCTCTCTCTCTCTCTCTTTCTCTCTGCATGAGGCTGGCAAATGAGAGCTAGTTGATCGTTAATTGAGTTGTACATTTTTTATACATATACTCAGCATATAATTTACATTAAAATAAATAGAAAATCTATTCGATTCTCCTTACAGTTCGAAAATTTCGTTAGTTCATTATCAATGATTTTTTGACGAATAAAACTTTTAACGATGCAATTTCCGATCGACAATAATTAATTTGCCGAGCAAAAATTGATGTCGCAACAAAACGCAATACACTATGCACAAAAGAAGATTATAGTTACGACGAATTCCATTCGCTCTCTCGCTTGTTTACTCTCGAGCTGTGCAGCACACTTCCACCAGCTTTATCTCTCCGCGCGCAGCAATTATTTTCTTTCATTGTACACCACCCCCTTATATATACTCGACTGCTTTACTTCTTCATCGCATGATCGATACC